>OU426994.1:4988373-4995873 GCA_911387935.1 Dolichovespula saxonica | reverse complement strand
TTTTTCTCTGTCCTTTTTTTTTTATGCTCTCTTTTTCTTATAAATATATATATATATATATATATATATATATGTGTGTGTGTGTGTTTGTGTATATAGTTTTTTTTTAATTCTTTTTCCTTTTCTTTTTTTCAAGAAATATCGAAAATTAATTAATTTTATAACACACACTGTCTCTCCCTCCCTCTTTCACTCCCTATCTCTTTCTCTCTCTCTCTGGTGTGTTATTTTAATAAATTGTTTCCTATTGGGGGGTATAGGAGAGAGGATGGAATTTTTTATAATTACAAAAATTACGACTTCAACGTTTTCCCCTCTTTCTCTCCTTTCCTTTATTCTCCTTTTCTTTTTCCTTTCTTCTTTTCCTTCTTTTGCATTTTTCATAACATCGTCCTATCACTTTGCGATATTTATTTTTGTGTTTCGTGTGGTTTGTTTTTTTTTTTATATAAGAAATATAAATAGAAAATGAAATAAAGTTAAAATTTAAAATAGTATCACTCCTCCTCTTGTCTCTCACTGTTGCATCAGCTGTTCAGAGGCCAATGCGATTAACTTTGCTTACAAAATTTTCTTAAATTTTGATCGCCTAAGCGTTTAACTTCTCACATTTCAAATAAGTTCCTTGGATGATCAGTATTAGTATCATTAAATGACAAATATTTTTATGAACGTCTAATAATGCACATTGTGTGTACTGTGTATACAACTTTATTTCTTTTTTTATACTTTTACTTCTATGACTTGTCATACGAGCTGCTCGTATACGACTAATGTATGATAAAGTATATTTTTTATATTTCTACTTGTTAAATGCCTGTATTTTGTAGGAAGAGAATATTTTTTGAACGGTTTGGTAATACTTTTAATTCTTACAGACCAATCCCTGCAAACATCCAATAATTTTTATGCGGGATGTGGAATTTGAACATCTACAATCACTGCTGGAGTTCATGTACGCTGGCGAAGTAAACATTTCACAAGCTGAATTGCCTACTTTTCTGCGTACAGCCGAATCTCTACAAATCCGTGGTCTCACCGACTCTCAAAGTAATCAGCACAACAACGAAAAGGTAATTAATACGACGGTATAAAAATATAAATCTATAAAAGGATTTAAATTTGAAATATAATTTTACATAACGTATGTAGCACTTGAAGACGAATAATGTTCATGCATCAAATGGCCGTGGTCTGATCTCACCGAGTTTGGACGATGAGCGCAGTAAAACTCCACCACCGTCGAGCCCTCCACCATTAAAAAGGCTGTGTAAAAGAAGTGATTCACCTCAAATCTCTAGTCCAATACCTACTGTGACGCCTTGCGCTAGCAGTACACCTCTCTCAAGACCGCTTATAGAACCGCAAGTTCAGCTTGACTGTTATAAGGATATTGATATTGTGGAGGTAGTTATCGTACACATAATATATCTTAACTTTGACGATTTCTTTTGTTAATCAAAGTCACATATATTATAATTTTAGCCGAAAGTAGAACTACCTGAATATGGCAGCGATGATGATTGCTCATCAAAACAAGAAGTTAACACGTTACCTGGCGGTTTCCTTAGTTTGGATGGTGGTATGGAAGTGTTACCGACATATCCACCATCTTATCAAGGTACAAATGTTACCTTTCATTTACTTACTTATTTATTAATATTCTTTTTTGCATTGTAAATAAATAAAAATCCATAGAAGAGAAAAATCGAAAGGAAAAGAACTGTTATGACATACGTTTTTTTTTTTTTTTTAATTTTCTTTTTAGGAACCAGTATGGAAGGTGGCATGCCTGGACCTTCACATGGGAACAATGAGCTGAATCAAGAGCAGCAAGGTGAGTCCTATGATTTATATTCTTTTTGGTAGTGCGAGCACCATTACAAACAGCAACAACCTAGCCATTACATCAGAACTGTATAATGAGAGTAGAAGCAAGGAAGGAGAAAGGAATCTTGATCGTTTGAAATGGTAAGCTCGTGTGTAGCTCGGTAGGTCTTGGTAGGTGGTAGGAGACATTTGACACTCAGAGGCTAAAATAGGCCCAAGTCCACAGAGTGCAGTTTGCAGTTAATCAGCTGTATTGTATGAACGTTACCGATATAGCCCGAATACCATTAACAACAATGTCCTGCGTGTACATAATTAAAAATACCCATCCCAATAAGCTTCATAATTTTTTGTTCTCATGCTTTCACGCGCGTATATATGCATCGCGTATATATGCGTATATACATATATTATAGTACTACACCTTAACGCTGCATTCAGACTCTGACGAGTAAGTGCTTCTTGTTAAATTTAATGCTCCAGTAACTTCGTCAACGAGAGCCATCTTGCTATCACCAGCATCATTTGCTTTCTTGTTTACTAATGATAAAGATCCATACGTACGTACGTACGATCTCGGTCGGTTATAAATAAATGTGCTATGTACATATTGCTTTTTGATTTCAAATGATAAATGATTTTTTTTCTTCTTTTTATTTTTTTTCTCTTCTTTTTTTTTTTTTTTTTTTTACATACGTTTCGTTTCGTGCACTATATTTCTGCATTTGAGTGTACTTGAGAAAGTGCAACGTTTAGTAAATGATTAGTTACACGCACAGAGTGATAGTACGATATTGATTGTGCAAAAGCACTCGTTCTCTATTATATTACAATTTGCTATTCGAAAGTAAATGAAATCAATATTAGAATTATAGTATAAACGAGAGAGAAAGTATCTCGATACGATTACCGTGAAATATTTAAACGTATCATTATTAACGGTTAGCCAACATCCAAGAATATAAAAGTCTGATTTTCTGTGTAACATGCACGAGTCCACCATACCATGAAACAGTTCACAAAGGCCAAGACCATTATTCCTAACGGATTCTCATTATTCGCTGATCCATGCTTACCATTGTTTTCAAACTATGTGTTTTTCCCTTTACCACAATATCGTTATGTTATCTATGATTCGATTCATTATATCCTTGCAAGTTGCCATCTTGCAGGATTACATTATACGTGTACCGTGCAGGCAGCAAATTTGGGTAGTGCTAAATAGGGTTTTTGCTGGTTGTTGCTGTCCTGTGGTGGGTGGTATCATTTTGATATTATTCATGGTGTGAATAAAGCGTGGTGCTATGCTATGGTAACGTGTTATGCTGTGGGCTGCTACCGGTTAGAGCAAGTTGTGTGTGTGTTGCAGCTGACCTGCGTAAACTGCACTCGCTGGACCCACGCCCCTGTCCTGTGTGCAACCGCATGTACAGTAACTTGTCCAACCTGCGGCAGCACATGCGCCTCATCCACAACCCTCAGAGTGTCACATGCCCTCTATGTAACAAGCCCTTCAAGACCAAGCTGTACCTCAAACGTCACCTGGTCAGTTTCCACGAACTCAGTGTGGCGGACAGGCAACGCCAGGAGGAAATCTACCATCATCAGGTTAAAGTTCAGGTTCAAGGACAGGGTCAAGCGCAGGTTCAGGGTGGAGCTCAGGCTCAAACACAGACACAAGTTCAGGTTCAAACACAGGCTCAAATTCAGGCTCAAACGCAAGCTCAGGTGGATAACAAAGTGCTCTTGACCGCTTCTGCTCCGCTCTCTCGTCTTCCCGCAGAGGATAGCGGGGGGAGCGGAAGTGGAAATATCGTAGAACCAAAGCTGAGAGCATACCAGGCACAGGCCGGTGATAATTCTTATTCCGTAGAGGTTGCCCAAATTGGTGATGCGAAGCATTTTGCAAGCGGAATATTGCAATTCGATGCTTCGTATCACTAATGATAATAGGTTTTTATTTATTTTTTATTGTATTTCCCAGTATCATTTTGTGATATATAAGCGTGCGAGATGAGTCAAGTTTAAATTTATTATTTAGTGAACTTGTGATTCAATAGGAAACGTATCTTTACAGTTGATCGACAAGTATAGATAGAAATAACGTTACGATACAAAGGCTGATTCTGTATTTAGGCGATCGGAAAACTGTGCAGGATGAGGCACGGGTGTAACACATAATTCGAAATTAATTTAAAAACGTACGGAATTGCAATACAAATCGAGAAAGTGCGTTGTCGTCGAATGCAACGGATCTGCATACACTTTTATTTTCTTTTTTTCTGTGCGTACAGAAAAAGTTTATATAGATCGTATCTCTAACTCGACTATCATCGATACGAATATTAAACCGTGTACATAGGTTTGGGAGACTAGTTTACATATAATGTCCCGTGCCTATTCATCATAAAGATGATGAACGTTGATGAAGGGGGAGATGACTAAAAAAAAAAAAAAAGAAAAAGAAAAAAAAATATGCCGTAGGTGGAGCAGCCATCCCACCTCGTACTGATAATTCTGCAGCCGGATACTTGTTGTTTTATTTAATGCTATACAGTGTTATACAGACTACAGATATTTACAACAATATTATATTCTTACAGAGAATTATATTTACTTTATTATTGCAGCGCAATGTGCAATGACATAGCTCGTACATGATATATTTTTCACATGCATACATTGCAATATACAGCCAATCGACAGCTCAACAGAGTAATAATATTTATTATTAACAGTTATCAACAAACCGTGATCGCAACTATACAGCAGATTGAATTAAACAATATATAAATAAGGGGGCATTGTGTTTGTGCTGGTTTTTTTCTCGTATGTAGATTGGAGAGGATCATTATTTTCTTTATGTATATATATATTTCATAATATATATATATATATATATATATATATATATATATATATATATGATATATACTTATATATGCATATATATATATATACATATACATGCACATATATGTATATAAATATATATATGTATATATCTATTTTCTTTTTTATCAGTCTTTGCTTAAATTTACATAATTTTTAAATACTTGTTGATGTAATCTTGAATTCGACAAGTTTCATCAGTATTATTAGGAATTATTTTTGGAAAATATTTGTGGGTTAGGTATTACGAAGAAGGTTTTTCTTCATAAATGAAAGTAAATTCACGAATAATATCATTATCATGTCTATACTTGAAACTTTTTGATAATGCATGTTTATTAGTGATATTTACTCGTGACGTTATATACTATGTACGTATCTTTCTTTTTCTTTTTATTTCTTTTTGTATATATACACATGTATTTACATATTATTGAGGTTATACGATTTCTTTTTTTTTCCTTTTGTAGGTTAAAAGGCATATATATATATATATTTTTTTTTCTTTCTTCTTCTTTTCTTTTCGTTTCTTTTCTTTTTCTTTTCTTTTATTCGACGATAGTATTTTTAATTATAATTATGGCAGAAATAAGCCAGCATAGACTTTTGCTACACAATTCCATAGCCATAGTACCACACAGTACAACTCAGGATCTTTTATATTATATTTTACAGATGACAATAGTTCCATAAGTACGATTTATGATAACGATTCTGGGAAATAAATAACTCGTCATTTATATTTCCTAGAATCGTAATTTATAAAATCGTACTGTTCAGATAACAGGCTCCTTACCTCACATACAATCAAATTACTAAACAGATGCAGCTATATATTATTATAATATATTTACATACAACAATTTACAATAGTACCGGAAAGTTGCAACGACTGCGACTACACATATTAACAATATTATACAAACGGTTTTTATTATCTGTTATTACATTGGTAAGTGATTGCAATGTTTTTTTACAAGTTAAATGTACTGCGAATGTACATTCGAAACTTTTGTTTACAATACAAATGGATGCCCAGCATAACTAACAATTAGTACCGAAATAAGATTAGATTATAAATGTTGCATATCATATTATAATATTGTTATACATTTGCCAAGCAGAGTTACATTCGCCAATTGTCAGGCATTGGATCAGACGCAGATTTTGATTTTTAATTTTCGTTTGAAAGAAGAAGAAAAAAAAAAAGAATGAAGAAAAAAATTACCGCCTCCTCAAAAAAAAAAAAAAAAAGAAAAGAAAAGAAAAGAGAACAAAAAGAAACAATATTTTCAACCTTGTCATTAACGCAGTACTACAATTGATAAATTGACTAAGCGCCTTGTAAGTGTTTTCAATACTACCGATTCTGTCTTTTATACAATTTTAGAATTTATTCGTATATGTATATTTTACAGATAACATAAGGGAGTGTAGTATTAGTTGAATTTTTATTTAGAATGGCCTTACATTTTAATCGTATAACAACATACACAAGAGGTTTTTATTATACAATAATACTATATGCAATAGAGAGATATATGACGGTAAATGTACAGATCTTTGTTACAGCCACCGGTGATTATGGTTATCATAATTAATCA
This sequence comes from Dolichovespula saxonica, assembly GCA_911387935.1. Classification (NCBI taxonomy): domain Eukaryota; kingdom Metazoa; phylum Arthropoda; class Insecta; order Hymenoptera; family Vespidae; genus Dolichovespula; species Dolichovespula saxonica. The sequence goes on along the minus strand of OU426994.1, from coordinate 4,989,547 downwards.
TACATAGATTCATAAAAAAGGAAAAGTACTCGTGTACTTTTAACAGAGTTTTTTACCAATAGTGCAACTTAAATCCGTTGAATTATAATAATGGCGTTACTTTTGAAGAAGGCCTAATTCACTAACTTTTTATATCGTCATATATATGTATATGTATGTGTGTGTGTGTGTATATATATATATATATATACATATATAAATAAATAAATATATATATATATATATATATATATATATTTATATATACATATACATGTATAACTGATCCATTGCCTGAAATCCATATACTATGTATATCAGAGTGATGTGTTACAGAATATCACACAATAGTAAGCATCATTTGACAAGCCATACTTCGCTGGGCATTGGAAACCGGTTACCTAGCTATATTACGCAGTGCAGTTTTTAAATCTCACTGTTACACTTACAATTATGTCGAGTTCTGATTGGGTATTCGATGATTGAAAATTTAACCGTTATGTGGGTGACAGTAAAACATGCTAAAACTAAAACTAAAACAAAAAAATTAACGAAAGATAAAAAAGAAAAAAAAAAAACAAAAAAACAATTTAATCAACAAAATCATACGAAAGCAAAGGCAAAAGTCGATCGTTCGGTTGATAGCATATTTCCATATATGCCAAGTTATATGCTCTTTTAGTATAGACAAAACAGATAATGGAAGAAAAATAATCAACAATTTCTGGCTAAAATACACGGTTTACGAAGCAAGGTCCAAACTTATAGAAAAAAGAAAAGGAAAGAAGAAAAAAAAGAAAAGAACAAAAAAAAAAAAGAAAAGAAAAGAAAAGAAAGAAATAACGAAACAAATATCTCTTCTGTGTAATTCATGAAATCGATTATTATATTAAATGAGGGTATAAAAGAGAGGGTAAGAAAAGGCAAAGAAAAATAAAAAAGAAAAAGAAAAAGTGAGCTAGTGATAGAGATAGATAGGGAGAAAGTGAGAGAGTGAGAGAGAGTGAGAGAGAGTGAGAGAGAGTGAGAGTGAAAGTAAGAGTGAAAGAGTGAGAGTGAGAGAGAGGGAGAGAGAGAGAGAGAGAGAGAGAGGGAGAGAGAGAGAGAGAGAGAGAGAGAGAGAGAAGAGAACTAGAAAAAAAGATGAAAACAAGTACATAACATAAATACTTGCCATTCCTGAAAAAGCATTAAT
>OU426994.1:4977424-4988173 GCA_911387935.1 Dolichovespula saxonica | reverse complement strand
GGAAAAAGGTTTTCTTTTTTCGTTTTTTTTTTTTTTTTTTTAATATACATTGTTTTTCGTTAAACGGGACAAAGAAAGAAATAGAACGATGAAGAAAAAGAGAGAGAAAGAGAGAGAGGGAGAGGGAGGAAGATAGATAGATAGAGAGAGAAAGAGAGAGAGAGAGAGAGAGAGACGGAGTGATGGTGGGAGAAAGTTTTTTTTCCAAAAAAAAAAAAAAAAAAAAAAAAAGAAAAAGACAACAAAGAAAGAGAGCTCGAATCGTGCGGTTTTTCTTATCGATCTTTCCACCTTTTCTTTTCTTTTCCTTTTCCTTTATTATTATTATTTTTTTTTTGGTTTTCTTTTCTTTTCTTTCTTTTTTCACATATATTTTTCTTCCTCTCGTTCTTTTGTTTAACTGATTGATTTTTCTGTTTTTCTTTTTCTTTTATTATTATTTTTTTTTCTTATTTTTATCAATTTTTTTTATTCTTTCCCTTTTCATATTCTCGTCGGACGTCGAATGTAAAAGTATTTTATTTTTTTCTTCTTTTCTTTTCCCTCATTCTTCTCGACCTGACGAGCCTCGTATGTACATCGAAAAAGGAAATTGAAAAAAGATAAAGAGAGAGAGAGAGAGAGAGGAAGAGTGTATGTGTGCGTGCGTGAGAAAGAGAGAGAGAGAGAGATGTCACCGATCGAGTCTCTCGTTTGTTTTTTTTTTATTTTTGATTTCTCTTTTATTTTTTTTTTTTTTTTATTATTATTACTATTATTATTACTTTTTTTTTTGTATTGCGGTCTTACTTTTCGAGTTGGTTTTCTCGCCATTTATCATATTTCCTCCTCGCCACCCTCTCCCTCTTTTTCTTTTTTGTTCTTTTATTTTTTTTCTCCTCCCTTTTTCTTTTTCTCCTCGGTCGAGGGGGTGTTAATCGTTAGGCACGCGTGTACTTACAAAAGTTCTCGCAGAAAGATTGTTACACGACGACGTTTCGAAAAAATATATATATATATATATATATATATATATATGTGCGTGCACAATGCATATACATGGATTATATATATGAAGTTACGCAAAAGGACGAATCTTTTGCGAAGTGACAATTATTATTTTTTTCTTTTTTCGTTTTCGCGATCGATTAACTTTCAACCGTATCAATCGAGCGCGAAAGAAGGAAATAAAGAAATAAAACTTCGTTCATCCTTTGCGATTCCTGCTGCTTTCCGTCTATGTGAACCAATTTTTTATTATTATTATTATTATTATTATTATTATTATTATTATTATTTTTACGATTATTATTATTATTATTATTATTATTATTATTTAATGTACGAAAAAAAAAGATTGAAGATATTCTCTTTCGAAGGTTCTCATGCGTTTTTTTTTACGGTCATGGCACTTAAACGAGATACGTAATAAATAATCTCGAACACAAAATGTGTAAACCTATTTTGTGCATTGTATTCTATAATAGGCGTGTAATTATCGTGGTTGTACAAATTTATATTTTATACGTACGTATATATATATATTTCTGTTTTATTATTATTATTATTATTATTATTATTATTATTATTATTATTATTATTATTATTATTATTATTATTATTATTATTATTATTATTATTTTAATATTATCAATATTATTAAAATATTATTAAAATATTATTAAAGTATTATTAAGATATTAATATTAATAATGCTATTAATATATCATTAATGTTTTATTAATATTATTAATATTTTAATATTTTATTAATATTTTAAAATATTATTAATATTGAAAGTATTGTATTAATATTAAAATTATTATATTAATATCATTAAGTTTATTATTATTATCATTATTATTATTATTATCAATAATTATACTATTTTTATTATTATTATTATTATTATTATATTATATTATATTATATTATATTATATTATATTATATTATATTATTGTAACTTGTATTTTTTTTTATATAGACCTTTCAGTTACGACTTACACGAAATTTTTTTTTTATTTATCCTACATATTTTTCTTTATTTTAAAGGAGAAATGGAAGAGAATAAAAGTAAATGTAAGAAAGAAAAAAGAAAAAGAAGAAAAAACAAGACTATGTTCGAAAGTATCGTAACCGAAAGTGTAGAAAACAAGTATTTCGTAGTTTTAATTTAAAAAAAAGCGTCTGAGGAAAAAAAGAAATCTATGAGAAAAATTGTGATATGTAATCGTATTATTATTATTGTTATTATTATTATTATTATTATTATTATTATTATTATTATTATTATTATTATCATTATTATTATTATTATTATTATTATCATTATTATTATCATTATTATTATTATTATTATTATTATTATTATTATTATTATTATTATTATAATCCAACATATTTTACTTTGTATTTTCTTTTTTGAAGGAAGACACAGAGAGGTGTTCTTTTCTTTTTTCCTTTTCTTTTTTTTCCTTTTATTTATTTTTTTTCTTTTTTTAATTTAGTCTAACTTCGTTTTACACTATACGATACGAATAATAATACGTTCCAATACGTTGCTCGAGATGATTTCTTCTTTTCTTTTTTTCTTTTTATACGTCCTTTTCTCTTTTTTATTTTCAATTTTTCCGATTCTTTTTTTGGTTACTTTTGATTTTTTTTTACCTATGCATTCCATCGCACGCTTTCGGCGGTATATAATACAAGGGAAAAATTTTGAATCCTAATTGCAAGAGAAGGGGGAGAGAGAGAGAGAGAGAGAGAGAGAGAGAGAGAGAGAGAGAGAGAAAGAGAGAAAGGATAAACAACAAAAAATACGAAGAAAAAAATTAAACAACCGAAAGAGATCCGTCTAATCGTTCTTGTCAATACACTTTTCAATATATCTGATCGTAATTTTTTTATTTTTTTATTTTTTTTTATTACATTCTTTTATTGAACACAGTGGCTGGCTTAGACGACAGGATAGATTTATGATCGAGCGAGATATATATATTTGTATTTTTTTTTATTCCTTCATTTATTTGCACGTCGAAAAGAAAAGGAAAAATAAACAAAAAAAGAAAAAAGAAAAATATCCGCACGTGCGAGCACATCGATCGCGTACCGTTGTCAATTCCTTTTCATATTTATTTTCTTCCTTTCCTCTCGTTTTTTTTTTTTTTTTATTTCCCCCTTTTGTCTTTCGTTTCCTTTTTTTTGTTCCGTGCTTAGTACACAACACAACACACCCTCGACATCATCGGAGCAATTTAAAAATTATTGTCGACAGCTCCTCCTTTCTCTTCGTATTTTCTTTCTTTTTTTTTTTTTTTATTTTATTTTTAATGTCGCGTTTACTACTAATTATTTTGATTATTATTTATAATAACAACAACAATAATAATGATAGTAATTATTATTATTATTATTATTATTAAACTAACGCGCGTCAATGCGCGTGTAGTTAATCTGAGCATAATGTTAAATATCGTTATGCATACGTGCAAGTTCCTATATTTCATTTCATTTTTCATTATTTCCTCTTTATTTTGTTTTTTTTTTTTTCCTTTGCGTACGTTCGTTCGATAATTAGTCCCGACGGATAAACAAGCAAAGCGTGAGAAAGAGTGAGAAAGAGTGAGAGAGAGAGAGAGAGAGAGAGAGAGAGAGAGAGAGAGAGAGAGAGAATGAGGGAACGAAGGAGTATAAAAATAAATAAAAAAAAAAAAAGAAAAAAAAATAAAAAAAAAAAAATAAAAGCAAAATGTACGAACGAAGAGAAGCATTAAGTGTAAATAATAAAAAGGAAAGAAAAGAAAGAAGACTCGCGATTCACTCTCGATATTTGGAAGGGAAAAAGTCTCTTTACGAGGAAAAGAAAAAAAAATGAAACGAAAAGAAAAGAAAGGAAAAGGAAAGAAAAGAGGTGAGAGAGAGAAAGAGAGAAAAAGATAGAAAGATAGAGAGAGACAGAATATTAAAAAGAAGAGAGAGAGAGAGAGAGATACGAACGAGACCAAAAAAAAAAGTAAAACGTCCGTTCGATTCAGTAAGCTAGACGAGAAAGCAGGAATGATTGAAGAAGAGGAAGAAGCGAGGGCAAAAAAAGATGGGAAAAGGACGAAGAAGAAGAAAAAAAAAAAGAAAACGAATTATGTTTGTGCACGAAGTAGAACGAAAAATGCAACGCGAGACTGTAAAAACTGTCCTGCTTTGTAAAGAGATAGAAAGAATGGAAGAGAGAGAGAAAGAGAGAGAGAGAGAGAGAGAGAGAGAGAGAGAGAGAGAGAGAGAGAGAGAGAGAGAGAGAAAGAAAGAAAGAAAGAAAGAGAAAGAAAGATAGAATGTATGTGTGTCCGTGTATGTGTATGCGTGTGTGTGTGTTAGAGAGAGAAGAAAAGAGAGACATGCATTATGTTGTGTGTTTGAGAGAGTGAGAAAGAGAGATAGAGGAGAGAGAGAGAGAGAGAGAGAGAGAGAGAGAGAGAGAGAGAGATTTAGAGATAGCGATATTTCTCGACCGAAAACATTTTGGCAAGCGGCGCTTTTTGTTCTGTATCCGAAAGAAAGGAAAATATAATAATAATAAGAAAAAAAAAAAACAAAAAAAAAAAAACCTTCGAAAAAAGAAGAAAAAAAAAATAACAACATAACATGTCAAGCGATACATTTGAATAAAGTAATTCACATTTGTACGACACCCGTGTGCGATTGTTATTTATTTTTCAAGCACTTGAGAGAGAGAGAGAGAGGGAGAGAGAGAGAGTGGGGGAGGGGTTGATAATGAGCATTGATTATGGATCTTATTCATAAAAGTAATAAAAAGTAAAAGTAAAAATAAAAAAAAAAAGAAAAAATAAAAAAGTAAAAAAATAAAAAAGAAAAAAAGCATACTAATAATAATAATAATTTTTCATATGAAGTTGCATCGATTCTATCGATTCATACAAAACAATTCGATGCGACGGAGTTCATTTAGGCTGTCGTTAAATAATTTTATTCTTTTTTCTTTTTAATATTTATCTTCCGACATGAAAAAACGTTTTATTAAATTATTATATATTCAATATTAAAAATCATATATATATGTATATAAGAGTGTCCCCTTTTTATGATAATCATATTACAAGTAATAGAATACGAAAGAACGTTATTAAAAATTCGTCACTTTATTATTAATTCAGTACTATTTGAATTTGAAATTAGTTTAGGAAAATCGGCAATAGAGCGATCACGTGATTATTAAGCCGTTGTATATTTAACGATAATATACATGAATACGTACGTTCGTTCGTTCATCTATGAGTACTTAAAATATTTTGTTAAATATCAAATATTAAACATTATACATAATATTATATACGTATATCACGACGATGATACGCGTATCCAAGCGTATTCGCTCATGCATACCTATTTATAATATTTTCTTATTTATTAAATATTTAAAAACAACACGTACACATACACACGTACACACACGCACGCACACACACGCACATAAGCCGTCGATTTTGAAAGTTAGGGGCAAGTCCATTTTGTGAAAAAAATTATTAAAGCTAATTCTTATTATAAATCAACATAAAATTTGTTTTTATTTATTAAAAAACAAAAAAGATAAATAAATAAAAGAGAAATGGACTTGCCCCGCATTCAAAATCAACCGCTTATATATACACACACACACACACACACACACGATAAATGTTCCTTTTGTGATAATCATATTTCAATATAGCAAAATATTATAAGAACGTATTTGGAATAATCAACCCCTTTAATTTTGATTATTTTCAAAAGTAATTCCTATTTGAAATGATTATATTAGAGGAAGAATCAAAATAGCATTAGCCTGATTAAGCCGTTGTTGTATTTGATGATAATATACGTTTATTCGCTCGTACCCATACATACATACGTAAATACATATATACATACATACATACATGCATGCATGCATACATACGTCATATACATACATACGTACATATATACACGATGAAGTTCTTTTGCGGTCGGAGAGAAAAAAATAAAACTAGAAAAGAAAAAGAAAAGGAAAAAGGAACAAAGATAAAAACGAAGAAGAGGAAGAAGAAATAGAAGAAGAGGAAGAAGATGATGAAAAAAAGAGTTCGTCGAACGTGTTCAATAAAATACGTTCCTATCTCTGAATTGTGTGTTATTCGAGTGAAAATCCAATTTTCGAAAGGAAAGCCTAGTGATTTTCACATTTTATTCGACCTAGGTATAAAGATAGAAAATCGAGGGAGAGAGAGAGAGAGAGAGAGAGAGAGAGAGAGAGAGAGAGAGAGAGAGAGAGAGAGACACGACTAACTTCACGTTCCGAATACGTCGAGATATTTCGAACATGGCGATCCAACGCAATTAACCAGGGCCCGAGGGGTACATACGATCTTTAAAAAAAAATGGCTCGAGTACTATTCCAGGTATTCTTATCGTTTTCCACGATGGACTTTCTACTCTCAATTCCACGTCATACATACATACATACATACATACATACATACATACATACATACATATACATACATATACATATATATATACATATACATATATATATATACATATATATACATATATATATATATATATATATATATATATATATATCGTTGAACTTTCCAATATCCATTCTGTCCGCAACGACACGACGACTACTAACCAACCGACCATCACTATTACTACCCAACCCTAAGAACCATAACCACAATTATTGCTATTACCACCACCACCATCACCACCACCACCACCAACATCACTACCACCACTATTCGCCCACTAACCACTATCACTATCATTATCACCTCTAACACCACTTCCGTTACTACCACTGCTACTACCACTATTATTACTACTACTACTACTACTACTACTACTACTATTACTACTGGTACATGTTATTATACAACATATTACGTGCCGTACACAGGAGAATAGAGACGCAACGTGGCTTCTATCTCTCTATCTCTCTCTCTCTCTATCTATCTATCTATCCATCCATCCATCCATCCATCGACGAGAATTTCAATGTGTTCGTGAAAATTGTCTTTTCGTGAGAAATGCATTGATAAACATGAATGGGGAGAACGATGGAATGGAGTAGGTGCAGTTTGTGGGTGGATGGATGGGTGGATGTGTGGGTGGGTGGATTGGATGGATGGGTTTGGTGGATATATATATATATATATATATATATATATATATATATATATATATATATATATATATATATATATATATATATGGGGATAGCTCGACGGGTGTATCAACAGTACCGTATTTATCGTAGGGCGCGTTCGTCGTAATAAAAGCTTCAAAAAAGCGTTTATTGACGTCACGTTTTAAAAACTTTTACTCCGTCGACGAATAAACGACTGTACGTTTGATAACAATAACAATAACGATAAATAAAAAAAAAAAAAAGAAAAACAAAACAAAAGACAGGAACAACGGATGGAAGAAAGAGTAATAGCCTGGCGTGTTCGTTGAAAAGGAAACGAAAAAAAGGAAACTAATAAAAATAAAAATAAAAAAAAAAATAAAAACAAATACCTATCTATTTTTTTGATGTTGCGTGTGTGTTCTTTTTTTGTGTTTCCTCGATTCATTTCAATTCAAACGCTCGATGAAATTAATGATAGGGGACTGGGTTATATACCACTTGAGAAAATTTCATTTGGTTAATAATGTTTCCATTACAAAAGTAAAATCTTCGGGTACCATTAGGAATTTACCCGTTTTAATTATATTTTACATCCTTTTGATTACCGTCACTGTAATTTGTCACGTTTATCTCGTCTCTCTCTCTCTCTCTCTCTCTCTCTCTCTCTCTCATTAACACTTTCTTACTTTTTATTTTTTAAGAAATCGTACAAAAAAAATAATAAGATATAAACGACGGTACGGTGGAGTTGTGCGTAGCGGGTGGGGTGAGGGGTGGGGATGAAAAAGGAGAGAGAGATAGAGATAGAGAGAGAGAGAGAGAGAGAGAGAGAGAGAGAGAGAGAAGAAAAAGGGAAGAAAAAAGAAAACTGAAAAGACGCAAGGTGGATCGTAAAATGTATAGTATACTTTATGGGCTATGGGCGGGGAGGAGGAGGGGGTGGGGGAGGAGAGCGAGTGATCTTGGACGATGATGACGATGATTGTGCGGCCAACTTTTATAGGATACTTATCAATCCTTTAATATCGTGGACAACGAGCCTTTACGAGAGAGAGAGAGAGAGAGAGAGAGAGAGAGAGAGAGAGAGAGAGAGAGAGAGAGAGAGAGAGAGAGAGAGGGAGAGTAAACTTTAACGACTTCGTACATACCTGGCTTTTGGGATTATGCATTATTAAGTTTAAAATTGTTATGAGATCGGTAAAAAAGAGAGAGAGAGAGAGAGAGAGAGAGAGAGAGAGAGAGAGAATGACGGGGAGAGGGGTCGGGTGGGGGATGTTCAACAGATGTACGAGGCAATATCGTTTATGTTATCTCATAATTCGATGATTTATATTTTCGACGTGGTATAATTTTTTTTTTTTAATTTTGTTTTATTTTTTTTTATAGTTTTCATTTCTCTCTCTCTCTCTCTCTCTCTCTCTTTCTTTTTTGTCGGTAGAAAATTATTAGACATACATGTGATATATTAGGTGCAAGAATTTGGGTTATACGTATATTATATACACATACATACATACGTACGTACGTACGTGGGTGCCTGCGTGTGCGTTTGTATACGTTCAACAAATAATCGAGGCAAAATTTTTTAAGCAAAACTATTTTTTTTTTATTTATTCATCTTCTTTCGTGTTTTCCTTTTTTTTTCTTTCTTTTTTTTTCTTTTTTTTATTCCATTTCCATCGTAAATCGGAATCGTTCGTGAAACGTCAAGTCCACTGTCTTAATCAAAGAGAAAGAGAGAAAGAAAAAAAAGAAAATAAGAAAAAAGAAATTAAAAGAGGAAAGGAAACGTTCGTAGACTTCATTTAGATTCTGAAAGGGGGAAGAAAAATATGTTAATTAAGGGAAAATTTGCATGAAAAACGTGTCCCGACTACGTACCGTGTTATCTATACACATATATAAGTCGAGTTCTAATGACTTGAATTAAAAACCTAAAAAGTTGATATTCGAGTCGGTTTTTTATTTAGTTTTATTCTTTTTCTCTTGTTTTTTTTTGTTTATTTATTTTTTTGTTTTTCAAAGTTCGATTAAACGACGGGTTCCATTTTCCTATCTTCTTTTCTCTCTCTCTCCCTTTTTATTTTAATTATTTTTCTGCTTTGTTTTTTATCTGTTTCCATTTCCCGTCTTTTTCTTTCTTTTTTTTATTTTTTATTTTTTTATCAGCAGCACAGGTAAATGCGCTTTACCTGATATATCGATCTTTGCTTTAATGAATTTCTAATTACAAAGGGAATTAATGTGTCATCCGAAAGCTATTTATATTCATATCGTACATATGCATGTGTAAAGTTCGTGTATATCTCAATAAGTGGGTACAATATATGTGTATATAAATGTACATCTTTTCAGTAGTAAATTCAAGCGATCGATTATATTCACGAAAAAAAAAGAAAAAAGAAAAAAATGGCTCATCTGCTCTTCTTGTCAGGTTTTTATCATTCCACATAGATCGTAACAAACGGAAGATGATAATAAATGAAAATATGCGTTTTGCATCTCTCTCTCTCTCTCTCTCTCTCTCTCTTTCTCTATCTATTTTTTTCTTCTTTTCCTTTCATTGTTTTATTTTTTTTTGTGACACGTTATCTGCAATCACGGACGTCATCGTGGATTGTTGATTCCAAGACTTCGACTATTTCCTTTCGAGAATACGACGTGGTTAGATTTTTTCTCTTATTTTCTTTTTTTCTTCGTTACGATCATTGACATTTTTTCCTTTTGATTACTTAAATGAAGGAAGGAATAAGGAAGGAAAAAAAAATCCCCCCAAAAAAACGAAATATCGAGTTAAATTATGAATCTTATAAAATAGAGGAAAACGATGGTTTTGAATTCATTTTGGGATACGACAGGGTCTCGATTTTCTTTTTTATCTTTCCCCCTTTTTTTCTTTTTTTTTTTCATTTTCGAATTCTCACGGAAATGAAAAGATGAGAAGATTCTCGGCGAAACTTTCTCGTTTTTTCTTTGTGTATTTTTTTCTTTTCACATATTTTCTCTTCTTCATATTTTTTTTTATTATTTTATTTTTTTTTTAAATTCGACGAGAGAGAAAACAATTCGATTGTACCTCGCTGGGTTTCCGTTTTTGTTTCTCGTTTTTTTTTTATTTCTCTATCTTTTTTTTATTTTCCACTTTCGCAGAGACAGAAACGACGCAAGAAGAAAATGGAGGATAAATTCGAAAATGTTTTGTTCTCTGTCGTTTTTATTTAAAGAAAAAAAAAAAAAAAAAAGAAAGAAGAAGAAAACAATATTCCTACGAGCGAATAAACCCTATGATCGATTTACTTTTATATTCGCGTATCGATCAAAAATGAAAATAGAAAAAGTACAGAAAAGTAAAGAAAGGAAGAAATCGAATATTCCCGCTAGTTTCCCCCCGTTAACCCCTCCCCCGTTTTCTTACAATCCCATTATTTTTCTTTCCCGATAGAAAATTGATACATCGGGAAGAAAAATAAATCGATTAATACCAACAAAATCAAGCCAGCTCACTCGATTATCCATTTCAAAATCCTCGAAACGGGGTATTGTGCGTTTCGATTGGTTTTCAAGGATTTTTTTTATCGATCGAAAAGAAAAAAAAAA
>OU426994.1:4967424-4969924 GCA_911387935.1 Dolichovespula saxonica | reverse complement strand
ATACATACATACATACTTACATACATACATACACATATATATATATATATGTATGTATGATGTACTTATGTATGTATGTATGTATGTATGTATGTATGTATATATATATATATATATATATATATATATATATATATATATCGTCTTTCTACCCTCATTTTTTTCCTCATTCTTATTCTTCGTTTTTTCGTTTACTTTCTTATTGCTTCTTATTTTTCTTTGTCGTTTTTTTCGTTTACTTTTTTATTTCTTCTTCCTCTTTTTCGTTTTTTCGTTTACATTCTTGTTTCTTCTTCTTCCGACTGAAGTCTTATTACTTTACTTTCAACTGTCATTATTGCTCAGACGTTGGATATTAGAGGAAATATAAAAAAAAAAAAAAAAAAAAAAAAAAGAGATACCACGTGACGTTAATTTATTTAGATGTAAGGCATCGAACATTATTCACCGAATGAAAAATGTATTATTCGTTTAAATATAAATTGCAAGAAACTTTTAACGAACAAATACAGGTGTTATTTGTTTTAATACGAACTGTCCAAAAATTACGATCATACCTATTGGCCAATCGTACGGTATCTTTTTATTTTTATTCGTTTATATATATATACATATATATATATATATATATATATACATATATTTACATTTTTTTTAATTTTTATTTCCCATAGTCCATAGTGATTTTTATTACGTTTCGTTTTCTTTTATTTCCATAAGATTTCTAACATTCTTAACATTTTTATTTCTTTTCGTAGTCGCACATATCCTTCCACTTTTTCGTACACTTTACTTCTCATTTCTCTTCTTTCTTCATTATCTTCCTATCCCTTTCTTCCTCTTTATCTTCGCAATTTCTTTTTCTTTTCTCTCTTTCCTTTCTTCTTCCATTTCTTCATCATCTTCTTTATCTTCATCTTCATCTTCATCTACATTCTCTTATTAGCCTAATTCATTTTTTTTTCTTTTCTTCTTACCTTTCTTCTCCTTATCTCTTCTTCGTCTTCACTCATTGTTCTCCCTTATTATATTTTTTCCCCCGTAATTTTCTTCGAGTTAATTCTCTTCTTATTCGCCTCCATCTTTATTATCTTCATCATCCCATTATATTTTCTTCCCCGTCGTCTTATTATATTTTCTTCTTCATTTTTTTTTCGTCTTCCTTTTCTTTATCTTCTTCTTTCTTTCCTTCTTTCTTTCTTCTTCTTCTTTAATTTATTCCACGTCATTTTCTTTTCGTGATCGAACGCGTCAAAATATCGACAGACGCGATACCTCTTTCTCTTTCGTCCAATTTTTCTCAAGAAAATTAATATAAATATAATTAATATAAAGGGGTGTCTCGGTTAAAGGAGGCGACTATATAAGGAAAATACATGCTTGTAGGGTAAAAAATAACGATGACCTTAAAAAAATTCATACAAAATGATATATAAAAACAAATTTTTCTTTTTTCGTAACATACCTCCTCTTTTTAAACCATTCAAAGTATGCCATGAAAGTTTGTCGCATCAAAAAAAAAAAAGAAAAAAGAAAAATAAAAGAAAACAGAAAATATTTAGACGGCCTCCTTTAGTTGAAACACCTTGTATATAATATATATATATATATATATATATATATATATATATATATATATGTATATATGATTATAAATAATTTTCTTAAAGAGATGTTCTTCTTCAATTCTTTGGGGCACAGGATTTCAAAAATTAAAACAGACCCATGACGATTGCACAGAAATTTTTATTTGCCTTTTCGAATTAAACGAAATTAGTACGTTCAGTATATTTTTGTTAACGAAGGAGTCGCACGATATAAAAACATCAAAAAAATAACAATAATAATCCGATTCAATTCGATTTGTTGTTGTAGGGTGGTACGTAAATAATCCTGAAAAAAATGGGACATTTTTAATCCCACCGTAACCCAAAGAGTTAATCGAGATTTAGATTTTTTGCATTCTTCCCACTTGGCATCTCATTTCGTAGCTAATCGAAAGCATGTAAATATCTCGGTGTATTAAATTATACATTTTTAACCTAAACGTTATTCCTGAACTTTCCGCATAAAAACATTCAACGTAAACAAATCGTACAACCAATATAGAGTTCATCCATTAGAAATTAATACATTATTAATACATTAATTTATTTATTTTTTAAACATCGATCAAGAATAATTTTTACTGTTATTCTAACAATTATTATCATATGCATATAATGCTATTATTATTAATTAAAACGAGTTGGGAATTAATAAGTTAAAAGTTTTCATTATACTTTCGCGATTTCTAATAACTTATATTTGTAATGTTTAAATAATCTTTTCTTAAAACAATAAATATTTACAGAAATATATACATGTATATATATATTATATGTATTATAAATAATAATTAATATGATAAAAATTTCTTGAACAATTAAGTTTTACGAAAATATTTGTTAACACGAATGAGCGACGAAACGATAGAAAAAAAAAAAAAAAAAAAATTCGT
>OU426994.1:4952424-4964924 GCA_911387935.1 Dolichovespula saxonica | reverse complement strand
CGAAAACAAAAGAAGGAAGATAGAAAAAGAATAAAAAAGAAATAAAAAGAATAAAAAAATCTATACAGTCTAATTTTTAATTGGTACTTGCGAAAGTAATACTTACAAGTTTTTATTTGTTTACGTATGTATTATACATACACAACATATACATACATATATATATATATATGTATTGATTAATTTTTATATTGATCAATAAATATAGTAATGTTTAATAAATAAATTTTCTACTTCATCTTTCTTCTTTATGACGAACCATTGCAAATAAATAAAAAAAAAAAGAATAAAAAGAAAATGACGAGCATGTTTTATAAGCATAAAGTATAAATATCACGGAAGATAATTTTCAATAATTATTCGAAATATATTAATTAATATATAACTTATTTATTACGATCTCAATGTTCCTTTCATCGGTCACATTAAAGTCGGATATATTAGTTCAATTCTTTTTTCCTCACTTTTCTCTTTTTTATTTTATTTTCACGAGCATTCTTAATTTTTATTTTATTTTCTCTTTGTCGCACGAAATAAAATACAGAACACACACACACACACACACATCTATATACCAATATCGTAATATGCGATAATGAAAAAAGTTTGTGGGTGGCACAATGAGCTCGATTTAAAGTCCGTGGGATCAAAACGTGGGTAAAACGAAAAGGAAGAAGAGAGAGAAAGGAAGAAGTGAGAAAACGAACGAACGAATAATACAAAAAAAAAAAGAAGAAAAAAAAAACAAGAAAAGGAAAGGAATCGAAGAGAAGTAAACAGGAAAAAAAAAGAAATCTACAACAAGGATGCAAAAGATATATAAAATGAGATATAAAATGTTTTTACTCAAAACCGATAACGAACTTCACTCGAACCACGCGAACTGCACATCGTGATCGATATTTAATAAAATATAATAATAAACGAGCACGCATACGAACGCGCAAGCATAAATACTAAATAGTCAAGCGTACAGGACAGACAATCTGTACTTTGCTTTGTGCAGTAAACGTATATAAATAAATACATCGATTTCTCGAACTCGTTTAAATGTCATCAAAAAGATTTTATATATATATATATATATATATATATATATATATATGTATGTATATTAACGATCACAATTTAAACGCGAATAAACTATGTAATACGATTTCGTATGCGAACGTGGAAAGCACCACTGGGACGCATTGGAATTGGAGAAAGTTCCGGGTACGTTTACAATTGACAATGTTTTACGGAAAGTATATTCAGTGAATATAACTTGTATATATCTATATCTATATATATATATATATATATATATATATATATATATATATATATATATATATATACACACACACACATATATATATCCACACATACGCATACATACATATATACATTTATTGTTTGTATGTATGCATGTATGTACGTATCTATTGAATCTCAGCACAGAGATATGTTATATATATATATATATATATATATACTTTATCATTGTTAATCCTTTATACGACACTGTGTGGATAGTTATCATCCCAAAAACAACAACTACATTGTTTCAAACCTCGTAACAAGAGAGAAAGAGGGAGAGAGAGAGAGAGAGAGAGAGAAAGAGAGAGAGAGAGAGAGAGAGAGAGAGAGATCGTTGTTAACTTCGACGGTCTTTCTAACTCCTGACTTTGAATATCATTTATGAAAGGCTTTTACGTTCTATAGGGAAAGTTCGATCTTTTCAAGAAAGAAATATCATTGAAACTACGATAATAACAAGAAAAGGATCTCAAGAACGTCTATAAAAGAGAATGAGAGAAAGAGAGAGAGAGAGAGAGAGAGGGAAAGAGAGAGAATGAGAGAGAGAGAGAGTGAGAGAAAAGAGACGAGAAAATTTTCGTGGAAAAACTTTTTACAGAACGCTGAGAAAACTCATTATTTGGGTTAACAAAAAAAAATATATATATATATATATTTATATATTTATATATTTATATATACGCATATATACATATATAATTTCTATATATATAATATATTATAATATATTATATATATATATAAATATATTATAATATTAATATATTTATATATACACATATATACATAAATATACTATATATAATAAAAAAAAAATTATATACATATGTATGTGTGTATATATATATATATATATATATATATATATATATATATATATATATGTATATGTATATATAACTGACTCCAAGAAGGATAAATATAAAGGAGTGATAAATATGAAGAGTGAGGTTAACAAATAAAATGGCCGATTATTAATCCGAATCCCATTTTGTTTCGTGAATTTTTTCAGCACGAAGGGTACGTCGCGGCAGGCCGCGATTAGGTACAAGGGGTGGCAAGCATATGTCTCCATCCGTGCACGGTAATTCACCCTCAAGAAGCGATTGGTTGCCATTGGACATGAGAACGACCCCACCGGCGGCTATGCCAGCTTTCCGTGGATTTGAAGAACCCTCGCCCGACGGTGTTGTGAGTTCATTAATTTTTTTCTTTTTACTTCATTCCTTTTCCTTTTTCTTTTTCATTTTCTCTCTCTCTCTCTCTCTCTCTCTCTCTCTCTGTCTCTTTTTCCTTTTACAATTCTCCCTCCGCCATCTTTCTCTCTCTCTCTTTTTTTTTTGTTTAAGACATTCGTTAAGGTCATTCGTTATCTCGATGCAATTATTATTGTTGGACGTTTGAAATGTTTTGTGTGTTTTTTTCGGGGGTTGGGGGTTGGGGTGGTGGAGATTAATTTTTAATACGGGGTGTCCCGTCGGTTTCATCGTCGTAGGATTCATGCTGATATTTCTTTTTTTTTTTTTTTCGTACTAATTAATCATTTCCCTCTTTAATTATTTCAACGAGATTTGTTTCTCTTCGTTTTTCCTCTTGTTTTTTTTTTTTTTTTTTTTATCTTTCCGACAACCAAACCCTCCCGACCACCCGACCCAGTGTAATCAGTGTAATTTTGTAATAAATATTATCGTAAAAATAATAGTCATCTCTCTCTCTCTCTCTCTCTCTCTCTATCGTGATAACCCGATTCGTTAAAAAAAATCCTTTTATAACGATGTACGACGTGGCTATTTTGTTTTACGGTGTGACATTCTCGTTATTAATTACTCGGCATTAATGAACCCTCCTCGGTATTTATACGACGGACAATCTCTATACATATCATTAAACATCCTTTCTTTGTGTATTAACCTACGCTTATCGACTACCCCCTTTAATCTTCTTTTCTAAATTATATGTACCTATATAAATGTATATAGATATATGTGTGTGTGTGTTTATAAGCTTATTATTTAAAGAATTTTTAATTCATCCTTTAAAATCTCCCATTAACGAAAGTTCAGATTTTTTTCCTTTTCCTTTTTTCTTTTTTTTTTTTTTTTAAATACATTTTTCCTACGCTTAATATAAGTATTTTTAAAGTATCAAATTGGATCGCACGATACTTTCTGTATCGTCTCGTCGGATTTACATGTTCATTATTATTTATGATTTATGAAGACGAAAAGGATGAAAAAAGAGAAGGAAGAAAACGAAAGAGAAAAAGAAAAAAATAAAATAAAGAATTCTTTATAAAGAATCTTTTTCCCTCCATTTACATATGTACATACACACATAGTCTACTTTCTATGATCGATGATACGGGATTGATATTTCTCTTAGATATTCGTCGATCAAACTTTTTTTTTTTTTTTTTTTTTAATCGATACCATCACCATCAACCATACCACCGCCATCAACACTATTATCAAAAACACACGAGGAATAATTCGTTTATATCATATATTTTATTCCCTTCATTCTATTTTCATTTCTTTCTTTTTTTTTTTTTTTTTAAACAATATTTTCTTTCCACTCTCCGTTTTCTTTCTTCCCGATCATTAGTCTCGTCAATACCACCACCACCACCATCATCATCACCATCACCGCAACTATAATAGCACAAGTATATAAAAGAGGACACTTTTTCTTTCTTTTTTTTTAAATGTTTCTTCCACTAACCCTCGTCTTTGTTTTCTCTTTTTCTTTTTCTCTTTCTTTTTTTTTTTTTTCCCAAATATTTCTCATCTCAAGCTCTCTCCCATATCATCGCGATCGTTACCGTTAAATACGTTGCAGGTTCATTTAGGCGAGGGCATAGCCGTTTGCGAGGAACAACTGAGGGCCGTTAAATGGAGCGATTATCGGAAGTTGACCCGTGGCCTAGCCGCTATATTATTCAGCCCAACGGAACTGGCTACGTGTTCTGTCACGGGACAACGTTGGAGTCGCGCAGGAACTGCAACCGAACGTCCGGTTAAACCGGCACTCGACAAAGCCAAAGTGCAAGCCATCATATGTGAGTGTTATTTTTTGTTCTCTCTCTCTCTCTCTCTCATTTTTTTCTTTTTTTTTTTTTCTACCGCGCCCTCGTTTTTTCTCTCCCCCTACCCCTCCTCGCTCCCCACGCTCCGTCTCTCTTTCTCTATTTTTCTTTCTCTCTCTCTCTCTCTCTCTTTTTGTCAATCTCTCTCTCTCTCTCTCTGTCTCCCCTTTTTCTTTCTTTCTTTCGTTCGTTCGTTCTCTCTCTCTCTCTCTCTCTCTCTCTTTGTAATATTTTTCTCCTACGTCAATGAAATTTCACATTCTTTTCTCCTCGAAACGAGAAAGAGAATTATTTTTCCATACGATCGAGCACGAGTTTGCACTAAAAGCGTTTTCCTTTTTGTGATTAAACATCGTGCGGGCGATCGAAACTTGAAAAATATTATACTGCGTTTGATTATTCTCTAGGATTTAATGTTTAATTTTATATATATATACATACATACGTACATACATACGCACATATATGCATATATACATTATTATATTATTGTATATTATACAGGGTGTCTCGATTAAAGGAGGCCGCTATATATATAAAAAAAAATAAAATGCACGCTTATAGGGCAAAAAGTGTCGATGACCTTAAAAAAAATTCATAAAAGATGACATACAAAACAGAATTTTTCTTTTTTCATAACATATCTTCTCTTTTTGTACCATTCAAAGTATGCCACGAAAGTTTGTCCGCATCATAAAAAAAAACAAAGAAAATATTTTGGCGGCCTCCTTTAGACGAAACACCCTGTATATTACATTGTTATAATGTTAATACAATAATGTAATATATTATGTGTGTTTAGTAAAAAAAAAAAGGATTAGTTATAGTATGTCCAATAAGAGTTCGAATCTTTATTTAATATATTTTTCTTTTTTTTTCTCTTTTTTTTTTTTTTTTTTTTTTTTACTTAAATTTACAGCCAAAAATATTTTGATTTTGGATTCTACGGTAACTTGAAAAGTGGATCTTTTTGGGACGATTTTTAATAATTTGATATCACATTGGTATATATAAATATCATCCTTTTTTCGTCTTTTAATTTTTTGCTCCTCTTACGAAGCAACGATTATAAAAATTAATCGGTGGTTAAAAATCTTCGTGAAATAAAAATTTATCGATTGTTTCGCGTGAACGGAATTAATGTTATATCAAAAAGAAGAAAAATCATTAGACGATTTTCAAATATAGAAAAAAAATCTACGACTTATTCATTTCTAATCGATTGAATCAAATACATTCCAATGTCATTCGTTACGAACGTTTTAACAGCAGTCGATATTAGTGTTTTACGTGTTTCTTTAGAAGAAAAAAAAAATTGAAAAAAAAAAAAAAGAAATTAAAAAGAAATATAAAAAGAAAAACCAATTGAAAATATAAAATACAAGGTCGCAAAATTCAATCCTAATTTAATCCATTGCAAATTATAAATCAAACGAAATACCATTAGAAATTTCTACGAGATTTCTATTTCGAGAAAGATTAGAATATTTTTGGCGATCTTATGAAAATGAATCTTGAACGGGTTTCAACGAATTCAACAACAATGTTTCCACGTCTAAAAAGAGCTCCTAGGCAAAAGGAGTGGCCAAGCTTACTTGCCAATGTCTATTGAATTTTCACGTGCCAAAATCAACATAGTCAGTATGAATCGACATTGGTTACGTTGTGTGTATATATATATATATATATATATATATATATGCATGTACATATGTATATATTACGTACGCATGTCTATATATGATATCAGAGAAATATATATATATATAAAGTATATGCATATGTACATATATAGATACATACTCGATGTTCAAAATTGGTTACGTCTATGTACGTATTTATGTATGTAGATATGTATACCCTATAGGTATGAGAGAAAGAGATACACTAATACACATAAATATATACTCTACTTACATACGTGTATCGGGTATACGAAATAAAACGTTTCAAATATTTTTCTCCATTAATAACAAAACGTTCTTGAGTAAAATCGTTCGAAGGGAAATAAAAGAAATTTTTAATATTAAGGCGTGTCGTTTGATTTTTTGTTTTCTCTTTTTTTTATTTAATGGAAGATTTCACGATCGTTTTAAGGTTGACAGTATTTTCCTTTACTTTTTTTTTTCTTTTTTTCTTTTTTTTAATATAAACCTATACTCGTTACGACGCCAATTAAATATTCTCCAATATAAAAAAGAAAAATAAAGAGCAAGTTTTGTTGGTAATATTTTTTTATCCAACCTCAATTTTTCAAATTTGTGTGTATACATCTCTCTCTCTCTCTCTCTCTCTTGCAAATATTCTCTTTGTAGCCATTTTACGTTTACACTTCGTTTTCATTAAGTACTCGATGGTTACGTGTATGTATGTATCTATGTATATATGTATGTATATATGTATGTAAGTATGTATGTATGTATGTATGTATGTATGTATGTATGTATGTATGTATGAGTATAGATGTGAGAAAAACAAAGATAGGCATATATATATATATGTATGTATATACATATATATGTGTATGTATATATATATATATATATATATATATATATATATCTTTACAACCATTTTACGTTTACACCACGTATTCATTAAGCACACGATCGTGTGTAGGTACTTTCGTCAACGAGGTTACTCCATCTACGATTAACTCTCTAACGTTCATGTGAAAACACGTCGATTGTTCCAAGAGAAAACGAGATACTATATCGATTTTATCCTAGCACAGACGACTAATACTATTGGAGAATCCCACCTATCTCTGTAGAAAATCTTATGGAAGAAAACGATGTAAACATTTTATTTTATTCTTCTTTTTTTCACTTTTTGTTCTTTCTTTTTCTCATTCACTAATTATCCTTATTTATCGATTTGTATACTACGCTTTGTAAAACTAGACGAACGGGGTCATTTGAAATCGTCGTTTTATCGACATACATACGTACGTACATAAATACATACGTAAATACACACATAAATACAATACATACATAAATACATATATATATACATACATACATTCATACATACATAGGTAATCATTTTTAATCTTTATTCGATCATTTAATTCGATCATTTAATTCGATCATTCGTTTTATTTATTTAACTATTAGCAGGGAAATTTAAATTGATGATATATGTTAATTGTTTAAAAATAATAATAATAATAATACCAATTTTTATTTTTTTATTCATTTATGTTATTTATTGTATGTGTATAAAAAGAAAGAGAGAAAGAGAGAGAGAATACAATATTATATTATTAATAGTAATTCATATTTAAATAGTAGTGTATATATATATATATATATATATATATATATATATATGTATATATTATTATATACATATATATGTTTATTAATAAAATTGATTTATTTTACTAATTTAAGCTTATAAACGTATGCGTCATTTCTTACAATGGTTATTACGAGTACAGAGAGAGTGTTTATATAAGACACGAGTACACACGGTCTATAAGGTCACGTCGTTAATAGAACAATACGTTCGATATCTTAAATATTTGACCGTCCTTGTTATTGAGCAAATGATCTAGACGATTATTCCTTCTCGAACGCTCGTCCTGTTAACACGTATCTTATCTCTCTCTCTCTCTGTAGCTTTTTCTTTCGATTAGAATTAATTTTTACTCATATAAAATTCTTTATATAATATTCTCTCTCTCTCTCTCTCTCTCTCTCTCTCGTTCCCACATAATACATACATTGTTCTAATTGTTCCGATATAAATAAATTACGGAATAATTTCGACGTTTCACGTAATTTATGAATAACGCGTTAATAAAAGCGTTTGGAATTTCACGATTTTTTTTTCTTTTTCTTATTTTTTTTTTTTTTTTGAAATCACTCTCGTAGACAATTATTAGAATATTTAATAGGATTTGGAATATTTCAAAAGATTTAGAATGTCCGATAGGATTCGGAATATCCAATAAGGTTCGGATATTTAAAGAGAAAAAAGAGAAACTAAATAAATGAATTAAAAATGAAATAAATAAAAAGAAAAAAAAGAACAAAGAAAAAAAAAGAAACAAAACTTCAAGTCTCGCAAATGGCTCGGAGTTATTCGTAAAAATGCCGGTCATTAATATTTCTCAATGTATACCGTAATTTGTATACGCGTTATCCAATTTTACGTCGTTTTTCATTTCATTGTATTTATTATTTTCCGTGAACGTTAAAATTTCCTGAACGTTATTATCCTTTCTCTCTCTCTCTCTTATTCGACAGACCGGTTTTTCGTTTAATACAACAACAATGATTCATCGTTTTTCATAATTACGTATGTATGTCAGTACATAAATATACAGAGATTTTCTCGTTTTATTGTTTAACGTTACGTTCTTCATTATCTCGTCTCGTCGGCGTTATAAAGCATGATCAAGGATATTAAATTTTATTACGATATCGAACGTATGCGTTGTTATCATCATCATCATCATCATTATCATCATCATCATCATCATCATCATCATCATCATCATCATCATCATCATCATCATCATCATCATTATTATTAACATCATCATTGTTATTATTATTATTATTATTATTATTATTATTATTATTATTATTATTATTATTTATTATTATTATTATTTTTATTATAATTATTATTATAATTAATATCACGTTGGCAATTTCTTTTTTAATTTTAAGCCGAAATTAAAGTGCTCGTAGTCTATTAACGTTTAATCTCCTTTTCTTTTTCTCTCCTTCGTATGGAATACAAATTAAAAAGTATTATTATACGTTCCACGAGATTATCTTTAATTTCCTAACGTTAATTGTTAAATATCTTTATGATCGATTATGTACGATTGATATATGATATTTATTATTAAATTAATCGAGTTTAAATAATTTCTTTTCAAAAGATGTGTATATATAAATAATATATAAAATATATATTATATATAATATATACATATATATATAATTGTGATTACGATTTATGTAATTATTTTTTTCTTATAATAATTACGACTTATATTATGGGTAAAAATTTGATTTATTTCATTATATCCATATGCAAATTTCGGTTTAATTGATTCCGATCGAAACGAGGGTAATCGATATAGTATTATTATTCTCTCTCTCTCTTTCTCTCTCGCTCTCTATTTCTCTCTTTCTTTTTTTCATTTATGTATATATATATGTGTGTGTGTGTGTGTGTGTGTGTATGTGTGTAAACATTTTCAATGTACACGTAACGATTTATTTTTGCAATAATTAACATCGTACAATAAATAATGTACATTTACCGTTAAATATGATTTCCATTAAAAAAATATATATATATATATATATATTTATTTACAGAATAATTAAATATAAAGAATAGTATCTTTAGTTAGGACAAAATTGTCGTTAAAATTTGATTTAATATATATTAAAATTTAGATTTTATTATTCAATTGAAATAATGACAATGGAGAATGATTTTTAATAAAATATTGATGTAATTTATTTCTTTTTTTTTCTTTTTTTGGATAAATATTTTTGATTGCGCTATCTCACACCTCGATTATTTATTTGTTCGATAAAAAAATGAATATTAATTATACAATATATATATATATATATTACACTTTAATACATTTTTCCAAATTAATTTCGATTTCAATACTAAATACGTTCGTAATTATAAACGATGTATATGAATAAAAAAAATAAAAAAAAAAAAAAGTAAAAGAGATAGTCTTTAACGCGAACGAGTTATTTATTAAACGCGTTTATTACGAAATAAATATATTCAATTGGAATCGTTCGATTGCCCGTTTAATCGTAACTCTCTCCATTCGTTTATCTTTTATCTTTATTATTCTCTCATTTCTCATTTTCTTCGTTTTTCTTTTTGTTTCTCTCTTTTTCTATTATATATATATATATATATATATATATATATATATATATATAATATATTTTTTTACACTTTCTGCCATAGAAGCTCTTTTCACACCCGAGCAAATTATCTGATAACAAAGTGATCATTTCAAAAGAACGTGAAAGTGTCTTTCAAAGGCTTTGGTAAAAAAAAAAAAAATAAAATAGAATATCGGATGTAAGAGCGTCTGTGTGTGTGTGTGTATGTGTATGCGTGTGTGTGTGGATCCTTTGCAACGATCAAATTATTCAAATAGAAGTATTAACCTGCGATCACAATGTTTAAAAAAAATTATAATAATTTTCATTCTATTTATTTCAATCCAATCGATTTTCTTCTGCGTATATATATATATATACTAGTCGGACAAAAATTTGAAATTATTCGGAATTAATTTTATACTTGGCTTTGTCGGTGATAAAGAAAAAAAAAAAGAATTATTAATTATGTAGATTAACTATCTACGAGCACACGACGTATTCTGTAATTATAGTTACGCTAATTAATTTTATTTCATTGGATCAAATTGTGTAATCGTATCTAATGCATTTATTTCAATCGTGCTTTGTCAGATTAAAAACACTAATTATATCGATTAATTTTCTAGAAACTTTAGATGGATCAAAAAATGTAATTATCCTAATTAATGTTATTTAAACTTTTGACGTTGAAATGGTTGTTACGAATTTCGTGGAAGTGAGCACCATTGATTATTTATTAGAGAGGTATAGAAAAGATACGCATATATATATATATAAAAGATATTGATCGAAAAGATGAGTTTAAAAAATAATAGATTTTTATTATTATTAAAATAATATATATATATCGATTAATTTTTCTTTTTGTTTATTTATTTATTTATTTATCTTTTTTATTGATTAAAACTGTCAGATAAAAGTTCGCGATTTACTTTGATGAACTATTTTTTTTTCCCTCGAGCATCGTTCGATACAAAAATTGTAATTATTATTAATAATTACAATTACGTGTCAAGTTTGACGGATTAAAAAAAAAAAAGAACACGTATACTGATAATAACGATTAATTATATCGAAATTATCGAAGTGCATAAATAATGGTCATTCTAAAATTCCTTGAAATGAATTATCGATTGTTCATTGAAAGGATGGAGAGATAGAGGTAATGGTGTTAATCCTATTAGATTATCTTAGGTAAAAAAAAAAAAAAAGAAAAGAAAAAAACTTTCAATTAGACTGATTGATTTTATTTGCCCTTCGTTTATTTCATTCGAGTAATCGCATTGGATGAAGGTATTCTAATTACGTTTATTCATCTTGTTCAAATAATCCAAAATTATAATTTAGACGATTGCAAAATACAAAACGAATAAATAAATGAATAAATAATTAAATAAACAAATATATCTGTTTACATATATATGTGTAAAATACGTCGATTAGTATTATTTAAATTATAAATACGCGTATAGAATGGAATATTAATTAGAAATATAAAAGTAAATTAGCATTATTAATCATTAAAGAAAGAGAAAGAGAGAGAGAGAGAGAGAGAGAGAGAGAGAGAGAGAGAAATAATGAATAATATATGTATATTATATATATATATATATAATAATGAATTGTTGCATGATATGATAAGTAAATAGAAAAGAAAGAATGAAAAAGAAAAAAAAGGTAATAAACCGACACACCGATAAATATTATTTGTCGTATCATGCGACGGTATAATTATTTGTCCATATTAACTATGACTTACGATAATAATGATAACGGATAAAGATAAAAGAAACGCCATTTATTAAATCGTGATGTGTAATTAATTAATAACTTCTTTAATTACATCCGTACGTGTTCTTTACGTGCATAAAAAGATACGTGTTTGGAAATACGTGTACTCGATTAATTAAAACAGAATGGATGTGCATTAGAGGGAGAAAGAGATAGAGAGAATGAGAAAGATAGAAAGAGAGAGAGAGAGAGAGAGAGAGAGAGAGAGAGAGAGAGAGAAAGGGAGGAAAAAAGAGAGAAAGAAAAGGAGGAAAAAAGGAGAGAGAAAAAAAGAGATAGAGTAAAAGACGGAGAAAGAGAATGTTTACGTGTGTATGTGTGTGTGTGTGTGTGTGAGAGAGAGAGAGAGAGAGAGAGTCATTAGAACGAATGTGTTTCAGCTTACGTGACTTCGAGATTCCCTTCGGTCGACGTCAGCAGTGTCAAGC
>OU426994.1:4937424-4947424 GCA_911387935.1 Dolichovespula saxonica | reverse complement strand
CTCGTCTCGCCTTGAGATAAATAAATACAGGGTGATCCATTTATTACGTTACGAACTGTACGCTTCTACTTATCACTGTATTTTCGTCAATTGTGGTCCGATTGTTTAAATAATAAATAAAAGAAGAAATAGAAAAAATATGTCATAATCAATAACGAAAGAGGACGTTTCTTTTTCCATTTTTTTGATGTTTTCTTTTTTTTTCTTATTTAATTAATATAATCGAAGTCATCATTTTCTTTATTATATTTATACGTTTCATTGTGAGGAAAATAGTTTATTTATTTATATTTTCTATTATACGAAAATAGTTCGCAACCCCGTTTTTCTAGGACACCATGTATACACACATATAATAATAATAATAATAATAACAATAACAATAATAATAATAATAATAATAATAATAATAATAATAATAATAATAATAATAATAACATGAATATGAATAGGTGCATATACATATTTATAAGTTGTTATATGAATGAGAACCAAGAAGAAAATTTTAAAACGTCGATATTAAAGGTATATGCCAGTTAAACATATCAACGTGAAATTAAAAAAAAAAAATTAAATTCTATTTTACATTTCCAACATATGAGAGAAAAATGAGACAAGTAAAGCTTGCAGAAACCATCAACGTTATTCACGGATTGGAAAAATCGTTCTCGTTTTTACACACACACACACACACACACACACGCACACGCACACGCACGCACGCACACACGCACGCACACACGCACACACACAGATATATATATATATATATATATATATATATATATATATATATATAGATATAGCTATAGATATAGATATATATATAGATGCATGTAAATCTGTACATTTAATATATCGTGTTGCAAGTTCTTTTATTTTTTATTTCTTTCTTTTTTTTTCTTTTTCTACTATCACCATCGCGAAAATTAAAACCACGAGTAAAATGGGTACATTAGTGATAAAATTTTTTAGTCGTTTGGTATTTAGGGACGTTGCCAACGCGAGTGTGACTTATTTGCCCTTTGGGAATACTTCGATCCATTTCTACGTTAAACATTGTATATATATCTATTCGTATATATATATGTGTGTTTGTGTGTGTGTGTGGGGGGGGGTTATATACACATATGTATGTCATGTTATGTATATAAACATATATATGTACGTTTTCGAACGTTTACCTATTGGAAATCAAACAGATTTTTTAACTCGATTCGTTTTTTACGAATTTGAAGAGATAAAAGTCGACGAATTATTCGTATTATTATTATTATTATTATTCTTATTATTATTATTCTTATTATTATTATTATTATTATTATTATTATTATTATTTTTATTATTGTCAACTCGAAATTGAATATTGATAATTCAGAATTAATATTAAAGGGATGAAGGTATAATGACAGAAAAATAAATTAAAAAATAAAATAAAATTATATCGATCTTCGTAACAAGATAAGATAACGAGTAAATAAAAAGAAAAAGATATATATATATATATATATATATATATATATATATATGTATCTTTAATAATTTTAGAATTATGTGTGCTGTATGAAAAATTGTTATATATAAAAAAATTTGCATACATCGTGCACGGGGATACGTTGCATTATTTAAAAAGTATAATATATTATTCTTCCGTAATTCGAGATATAAAAGTTGATATTGTTACTTTTTAAAGGATTCCGAATAAAAACTGCGTCGAAACATTTATTATTATTCGAGAATCAAATAATTCTTTCATTCTCACCGAGGCGGAAACGTTCCGTTACGTTTTTATAGTTCCATTTGTTATTTTATTATTATTATTATTGTTATTATTTCTTTTCTTTTCTTTTATGTTTTTTACAATAGAAAGCTCGAAATTTCATTAACAATACGTTTTATTTATTTCTTTTTTTTTTTTTTTAATTGGGGGTGGAGTAACACTGAATGAATATGCGGATTAATAATAAATTATTGTCAACATTTTTATTAATCAACACGACAATTATTATTCTCCGAATAACAATTCTTCGTATGGCAGATAATTTATAATATATATATATATATATATATATATATATATATATATATATATATATATATATATAAAGCAACGAATTCGTATATAACGTTATATATTAAAAATGATGTCATAATTAACGATAAAAGACACAACGACGTTTTTATTTTTTATTTAATCATTATAATCGAGGTTACATTTCTCTTATATTTTTTCTTAAAAATAGTATGTATATATATATATATATATATATATATATATATATATATATATATATATATATATCAATAGATATGACAGATCATATAAATATACTGTTATCTATCGTAAACGTTACGACAAAAAGAGAGACGAGCATTCGATTACAATCTCCCATCAAAGTCAAAGACCCGTGAAATTGGCGGTTCAGAAAAGAAAAAAAAAAATAGAAAGGAATAAAAGAATAAAAAACACTACCTTTTCTTTTTTTAAAGGCTAGTACCAATCTGGAAAAAAATAAAAAATGAAAAATCGAAAAAATACATATACACACACACACACACATACACACACACATATATATATATATATATATATATATAAAGAGAGAAAGAGAGATCGATATCACCCTACGGTTAAATTTGTCTCGTATATTTTTTTTTTTGCAGTGAGAGACAGGACACGGACACATCGCCGCGAGGTGAAGCCGAGGACAAGTGAGAGGGGGCAAGGGGTGCGTGCGGGGTGCTGCCCACCCTACTAATTCGCCGCGTCCTCCCGCACCCTCGGTCCATCCCGAACCCGCAATGCCCTTCTAACGACCACCAACCACGCCACAACAACAACAACAACAATAACAACAGTGAAAGTGACAGTAACAGTAACAACAACAACAACAACAACAGCAATAACAACAGTAGCAACAATAACAACAACCATCACAATTACCATCAATACCAACGTCGTCGTAATCATCATCATGATCATCGTAACAACACCAATAATAATAACAATCAACATCGTTCTAACAATAATAATCATCGTAACCATCGTCGTAATCATCGTCGTCATGATGACGATGACGACGACGACGATGACGATAATAATAACGAAGAACAACAACAGCTACAACAACAGCTACAACAACAACAACAACAGCAGCATCATGAACAGCGTGAAGAACAAGAACAACGACAACGTAGCCTCGAGGAGAATTTAATTGGAAGAGAAATAATCGGAGAGTCATCGAGTTCAGAAACAACAACAACATCAACAACAACAACAACAACAACAACTTCATCCCTTGGACGTTATATGCGGTTGCACGCCATACACCGTGCCCTTCAAGCGACCCGTCGTACCGCTACGGCATCCTACTTTTAATCGCGCCACCCACCACCCACCACCCACCACCCACCCACCACTCGAACGCTTCCAAAAACTCGATCCTTCGTACGTAAGAGATAAATAAATTCTCGTGCGTCAAGAGAACGAAGGATACGATAATAATAAGAAGAATAAGAAGAAGAGGAAGATGAAGAATAAGGAGGAGGAGGAGGAGGGAAAAGAAAAAGTGCAAAAGGAAGAAGAGTAAGAAAAAAAAATTAACAAGAGGGTTGTTGCGAGATATATGAAAAAGGGGGTGGTGAGGTGCGTGATTTGCCTTGTTAATAGTAATTTGTCCACAACGACGAGTTCGTTCGGATTATGACTTTTTAATTACTTTTCTCTTTTTCTTTTTTTCTTTTTCTATTCTTTTATTTTCTCTCTCTCTCTCTCTCTCTCTTTCTTCCTTCCTTCCAACCTTTCTTCTTTATTTCTTTCTTTCTAGGATCCTTCTCGTTTCTTTCTATTTTTTTCTTCTTCCTTTTTTTATTCTTCGGGAAGATCGAGAGAACGTGGGGACCCGAGGGTGGGGTGGAGGGTGAGGGGGTGGGGGTTGCGTCTCTCCGAACTCTCCGAATTAAGCAGTGATCATAATTCTCGCCGAGGGTTTGTTCTTTTTTCTTTCTTCTTTTTCTTCTTTTTCTTCTTCTTCCGACGGGTTTCCTCTTTCCTGATATTTCTTTTCTTTTCTTTCGTTTTTTTTTCTCCCTCTTCTTTTTTCTTTTTTTTTTTTTTTTCTTGAAAAATCAGTTTTTCCGGAACTGTTGAATCCTTTAGAAGGAAGGGGGTTTGTAAACGACGATTCGAGAACGGGGAAACGAGTCGAACGAGAAGGTAAGATTGTTGAGTGTTACGTTCTTTCTTTTTCTTTTATTCTTTTTTTTTTTTTTTTTACTTCCTTTTTTCTTTTCTCTTTTTTTCATTTCGATAATAACATATCGATAATCCTTTAAATATATATATATATATATATATATGTTTAAAAGAAATCGTTTGAATTCGTAGGAGGAAGATCAATTGAAATCGAACATAACCTCTTATCGGACGTTTTCTATTAAACGAATTTCTTTTCTACGAGGCTTACTATGTCGCGTCTTTGTGGGTTGGTTTAGGTGCGAAAGTTAAAAAAGAAAAAAAATACAAGAAAAGAAAGGAGAATGAAAAGTAGAAAACAAAATGGAAGGGTGGTGGGAAGGAAAGAAGGAAAAGGAAAAAAGAAATATAAGAATAAGAATAAGAAAAAAAAAAAACAGAGAAGATTATGCTCGGCGTAAAGCTTCGTAAGCTTCGCGATAGAGAGAGAGAGAGAGAGAGAGAGAGAGAGAGAGAGAGAGAGAGAGAAAGAGAGAGAGAGGGTGGGAGGGTCGAAGGTCATAAAAACGAATTTTTCGAAAGTGTAGAAATGAAAGATCACTCGTTGGTATATCTGTTATCCGTTAAAATCGATTAAACACCGCGCCTATACTTATCGACGTTCGATATAAAAATTCGTTTACGATCGAGAATGATTTAGAATTGAGCTAAATTGATCGACCCGTGTTCGCGGGGTGGGGGTGGGGGCGGTTTGGTCGTTCAAGTACGAATCGATGATTGTTGGCGCCCGATTTAAACGTTTTTTTCACTTTTCTTTTGTTCGTTCGTACGACTCCCCTCTTTCTTCTCATTTCAAACAGATTTTTCTGCTGGTATTTTTTTTTTTTATTTATTATTTTTTTTTCCTTTTCTCTTAGCGATCATAGACCGTCGATTTCGATCGAGCAATCGAATGGTCAGAGGCGAGATAATTTTTTGATCGACCTTTACTTAACTATGCCTGCGCGTACAGGTTGCGAATCGATGATTATTATAGCGAGATAAAATATATTTTATTATAGTTCGTTGACGATATTTGATTTTCGTTATTTCTTTATTTCTTGTTGTTTGCTTTTTTTTTTCGTTTTTTATTATTAGTTCCTATATTTTCTCTTTTCTTTTTTTGAATTTGGTTTTGTTCTCTCGTACGATTAGAAATTAGCGAGTGGTAGCAATCGTGATGGATCGCTCGACGTTAGATTTTGAGGGTAGCGTGGTAGGGGTTTAGAGGGTATTATAATTTCGATTATATTTCCGTTTCTCTAACGCACTTCCTCTCGAACGAGAATTTTTTTTTCTTTGTCACTTTGTTTTTTTTTTTCTTAATTATTTGTTATTTTCTTTTTTCTTTTTTTTTTATTTGAGATCCGAGTGATTTGTTAATCCGATTAATTATACGATTATTATCCCTCGATAGAAATGTTCTTTTTTTCCTTTCAATATTTTTCCTGTCAAACGATCGTTTTTGAAGTTTCTTATTAATCATTCGTACGTTCATACACACACACATATATATATTTTTCTTTTTTCTTCTTTTCTTTCGTCCGATTAGAAATTAAAGATACGAACTATCGAACGGAGTCGAATTGATTTGTCTACGTGGTTAAACAATAATTCTAAAAGTTGATTAAAAAAAAAAAAAAAAAAAATAAAAAAAAAAACGTTTCAATATTTCTTTTCATTTATTTATTTTTCTTCTTCTTTTTTTTTTTTGTATTTTATTTTAATCGTATTCTTCAGCTTTAGGTTTCTTTTTCTTCTTCTTCTTCTTTAACAACGTCTTTAAAGTCGTCCATTCGTTTAATCACTTTCCTACCTTCTTAATTGTTCGTCTTGATGCTTTAGCGTTTGAGATGAAGAAATTTATAGATTCGAGCTTGAATCGAATTTAGAAAATATTATTAATAACGTAATAATCGTTAGATCGATTTCGCGAATCGTTTCAACGATTTACGTCTCGTCTTTAATATCTCTCTCTCTCTCTCTCTCTCTTTCTTTCTCGATGTTCCCACCAAGCCAGCCCCTGCAACCTCCGTTTCACTCGATCATCTACCAGCTATTCGACAACAATCGAATAAAGAAGTTTCGTCGTTTGAAATATCCAAAGGATAGAAAATAGATCCGTTGCAGGTTGCTTTACCAGATGCCATTCATTTTACGGCTCGACAGGATCGACTCAGCCGGAGAAAATTCGAATTAGTAAATCGTACGAGAAAGGAACGGATAAACAATAACGAAAGACATCTGCGTCGGACGTGTTTAGGATTTGGAGTAATGTTATCGAACGAGAACGTATTGTACGATTCAACGGAGATAGAGATATACAGAGAGAGAGAGAGAGAGATAGAGATAGAGATAGAGATAGAGATAGGGTGAATTGTCAGCCTCGTTAAAAGGGCTCCTATCTCTACTCGTTTATTTGAAAATCGGTTTCTCGAATAGAGAATCGATCGTAACGATCGGCATATTACGTTTGTCAGGTCGATCAAAATTCTCTCATCTCTGTGATCTAACGTTAACAATATTTCTCGTATCGTTACGTGTTTCCATCGTAAAACCCTCGACGAAATCGACGTAGAAAAAAAAAAAAAAAAGAAAAAATTGCCGAAATTTCAAACGTTCGTATATATTTTATATATATATATATATATATATGTTTTTTTTTCTTTCGTTATATATGTATATGTATAGCGTTATCTCTACAGTATAGATAAATAACCCACGAACTCGTCGTTGTCGTAGTTTACGTTCGACAAGTTACGATCAGTTTTCTTTTTGATTCGACGACAAAAGGAAAAAAAAAGAAAGAAAGAAAATGTTTTTCTTTCCGCTTCGAACGACGAATCCCCTCCCCTCCTCCCAATGAGGATAGAAGAGGAGAGTGTATCGATGGTACTGTGGTAACTGTGCAATAACTAATTCTATCGTATATCGACGGCGAGACACGCAGGTCTAATAATAGTAATAATAATAATATTAATAATAATAATAATAATAATAATAATGATAATGATAATGATGATAATAATAATAACGATCTATGGGGTGGGATGGGGTAGTGGGAGGAAAGGGGCGGGGTTTTTAGGAATAATTTAACATTAAAAAACGAACGACAAAATCGAAAACGAGAAAGAAGCGAAGATACAAGAGCTTCGTGGTCGGAGTTGAAGAACGGGGTGAAAGGGGGTTGGGATTCGTGGAGGTGTGGTGGGACGGGATGTGGGGGAGGGGAGGTAATTGGAAGCGATTAAGATCGATGCTATATTAAAATATGTTGCGTATATATAAAACAAACGAACGAAAAAAAATATATATATATAAATAAATAAATAAATAAATAAATATATATATATATATAAGGGGAAAAAAAAAGAAAAAACGAAGAGAAAAAAAAAGAAAATGGTAAAAAAAAAGAAAGAAGAAGAAGAAGAGGAGGAGGAGGAGGAGGAGGAGGAGGAGTTTGAATCACGAAGAAAAAAAGTGGTGCTCTCGGATCGGACGAGTTGATCGTAGCGATAGTAATAGTGGTAGTATTAGTAACTTACGTCAAGATGAAGAATATGAAGATGAGGAGGAGGAAGAGAAGAGGAAAACAAACAAACAAACAAACAAACAAACAAACTTACAGACAGACATACGAAAAAGTAAAGAAAAAAAATACGTTGGGGTTTCTTATTGCGTGGCGATAAAGATAGAAGAAGAAGAAAAAGAAGAAGAAGGGCTTCTTTTAACGAAGGGATAGAGGGAGGGGGACTGGGCGGGGGGGGGGGGGGAGAGAAGGGACGGGATAAACGGCACAACACGCTCGTTCTCGTTTATAACGGCGAATGGTATAGAAAGAAAGATTATAGGAAGAATGAGAATAAGAAAAAGTAAAAGAAAAAGATAAAAAAAAAAAAAAGAAAATATGATAAAATAGTCGAAAAAAGAAGATATAGCCGTCGAATTTTTTTTTTTTGCTCTCTCTCTCTCTCTCTCTCTCTCAAAGTCGATATTAGTGAGACGAATGAGTGAGACGGAGAAAGAGAGAGAGAGATAGAGATAGATAGATAGATAGAGAGAGAGAGAGAAAGTGAGTGTGCGCGCGTGTGCGTGTGTGTGTGTCTCTACGATAACGAAAAAAATAAAACGAAAAAAAAAAAAAAAGATTTATTTAGAATCGGCGTGCTCCGTTAGTAGCAAAGTGAAAGCGCGTGTCTCTATTCGTGTGTTCGTTCGTGCGTTTACGCTATCGTGTGTAAGAATGAACGTTGATGAGTGTTTACGCGTGTTACACGCTTCTGCTGTTGCTGCACGCGTTTACACGTTGGTGGTGTGTTTTTGATGTAATCGTATCTATCCGAAGAAAACGCGTTACGAACTGTTTTTAACTCGGCTCAGTGTCACGCGCGCGTCCTCCATCTTCTTTTATTTTTTTTTTTTTTTGGTTTTTTTTCTTTTTTTTTTTTTTTGTTGTTGTTCGATCCATCGATCGGAATCAACAAACGATCTCTCAAAGGTTTAATCTCTACTCCATTGAAAATGATTAATCCACGATGGGCGTACTTACCTTCATATACGTATTTACGTATCCGTTCGTTCGTTCGTTTAATCCGATCCGTTGGATCCTGATCCGTTGATTAATAACTCGCGAACGGATTAAAGTGTATTTATTCTGATTGCGGTTGATCCATCTAATCCAGCAAAGTCCAGTTGTTATACTCATCCGCCATAAACCTCTTTCTACCGTTTAGGTTCGCTCTGATTGCCGGTCGGAATTTCTTTCGTTTTATTTTTCATTTTATTCCTTCTATCTTTTTTTTTTGTGGGGGGGGGGGCGTTCCGTTTTTCGTTCCTTTTTTTTGTATTTATTTTTTTTTGTTTTGTTCTCTCTATCTCTATCCTTCTTTTTCGGAAATTCACCGTTCTCGTCGTTGTACGAACGAGGAAAAGAAGAAGCGAGAAATTTCAAATTCAAATTCAAATTCAAATTCAAATTCAAATACATTAGATGTATATAGAAAAGGAGGGGAGGGTGGGAAGGGTATTAAAATTTAAAGCGAATTAAAATTCGAATTTAAAGGGGTTATTTAATTCAAGCGAATTAAAATTTAGGAGGGTAAGGTTGTATCGAACGAATGGTGAAAAACAAAATTTCATGAGCGTCGAATTAAAATTTAACGTCGAGAAAAAGATCGTCCCTTCGTCGTTTCGAAATAATTCGTGATCTTTCGCTTCCTCCTTTCTTCCCTCTTACTTTCGTTTAACTCTCGTTACGTTCCCTTTTTATTCTTCCCCGAAAGATTTTTGAAAAATTTAATATCGCACTCTTCCGCGTGCCCTCTCGCCGGCAATCGTTTTTGCGACGAGTAAAAATTTCCCCCTCGAATGTCGAATTTTTTAAATTTCGTGACGTCGAATTTCCCGTCCAATCCCCAACTCCACCCTCACCCCGTTCTCACCCTCGCCAAGGGAATTCGAGCGACGCTCGAAGACGATTCGTCGCATTTCGAATCCAATCGAGATAAACATCGACGATATACCGCGTGAAAAATTTCCAAAGGGAACGCGATCCTAATTCCGTATCTTCCCCTTCGCAAATCCCACTCACTCTATTTCGCTCTTCGAAATTTTCGAAATTTTCGAAATTTTTTGAAAGGATAATTCTACGAGCGCTCGGTAATTACGAACGAACGAACGAACGAACGAACGACGCGTTGGACTTTAAATCGATAAATAAAAGCGGGGGAGAACATTTTTGACGAATGAAAATATAAAAAAAAATAA
>OU426994.1:4927424-4934924 GCA_911387935.1 Dolichovespula saxonica | reverse complement strand
CTTTCTTTTTTTGTTCTTTGTTATTATTATTTTGTCTTTTTTTTTTTCCTTTTTCTTTCCTCCCTTTTACTTCTTCTTCTTCTCCTCGCAAAAATGTTCTTTTTTCTCTTCTTCTCCTATTCGTCCGCGACCGGTACAACGAATCGTATTGAACCGAGTATGAACGAGAGAAAACGAGAATTAAAAGAAAAATAAGACGAACAAAAAAAAAAAAGAAAGAAAAAGGAAAGAAGAGGGGGAGAAAAAAGGGACGACCAAAAAAAAAAAAGCGTTCGGGAAGAACGATCAAACGAAGATAAATTAAAAAAGACGACGATGGTGATGGTAATAACCAAAAAAATAAAAGACAGAAAATTATGTCAAGAGTGAGAGAGAGAGAGAGAAAGAGAAAGAGAGAGAGAGAGAGAGAGAGAAGGTATCGAAGTAAAAGAAAATTCATCGATTTATGTACTTCGAGATATATATATATATATATATATATATATATATATATATATATGTCCTATATGTGTTCCTGTTTGTATTTGTGTTCATTTGTTTGTCCATTTGTTTGTTCATTTGTTTGTTCGTTCGTTCGTCCGTTCGTTTATTCGTTTATTCGTATATGTATGTTTGTTTGCGTGAGTGTGTTTGAGCGCGACGCGTGTATCGAATATCGGCAACAGATTAAAGTAATCCTCGTCGTCGTCTTCGTCGTCGTCTTCGTCGTCGTCATCTTCGTCCTTGTCTATCGCGGCCATATTGCTTTTACGTTGCTCTTCTGCCTTTAGGAAATAGTCGTGGATGGCTTGGAAAGAGACGATGTTATAAAGATGGAACGACGATGTTTAAGGGGTAACGGGACGATCGGGTTGAGGGGTGGAGTGGGGTGGGAAAGGGGGATGGCGTAAAGAGGACGATCGGGTGGTAGCATGGAGAGGGGTGGAGTGGGGTGGTAAAGGGGGAGGGCGTAAAGAGGACGATCGGGTGGTAGCATGGAGAGGGGTGGAGTGGGGTGGTAAAGGGGGTGGGGAGGGCGTAAAGAGGACGATCGGGTGGATGGGGGTGGTAAGGAGAAGGGATGGGTTGAGAGGACGATCGAGTGGTTCGAAGGGTGGGAGAGGGATATTGGTGAGGTCGCAAGGAAGAGAAAGAGGAGGAGGAGGAGGAGGAGGAGGAGGAGGAGGAGGAGGATGATGATGAGGAAGAGGTGGCGGTATATAGGAGACGTAAGAGGGAGAAGGATGCGAAGGGGGAAAAATGGATGGGGGTGGCACTTGCATCGAAGCGCGAGGACTCTTACGTAACTACGATTCTATCTATTTTTCCGCGATGGGAGATAACGCCGACGATGCAATCCCCATGTGTATTGGGGGGTGGAGGAGGAAGGGGTAGTGTAAACGGTGAGAGGGAAAAGAATGAATGGCAAAGGAGGAGGAGGAGGAGGTGGAGGAGGTGGATGAATAAACGGAAAACGTAAGAAGGAGATAAACGGGGAATGAAAGGGAGGAAAAGGAACGCGAAAAAATAGATAGAGGGAGGGGTGGAGAGAGAGGGAGAGGGAAAGAGAGAAGGAGAGAGAGAGAGAGAGAGAGGACAAGTCCCCGAAGGGGAATTATATGGATAAACCAAAAGAAATTTATACAAAGAGAAAAAAATAGTCGAGAGAGAGAGAGAGAGAGAGAGAGAGACATATATATATATGTATGTATATGTTGTATATATGTATATGTATATGTACGTGTGCGACGTTGGCGAGACGTGATCTTTGTCGGACTAAACAAAACGAAAAAAACAAAATATGGCGTTGCGGCAATAATTATCCCTCTCCTTCTTTATTTCTTTCTTTTTTTTTTTTTTTCTAACAACCGATAAGAAAGAGAAAAAATAAAAGTTGAACGTAAGAAAAGAAGGGAAATAAAGTAAAAACGAGAAGAATCGAATAAAAATAACGATATAAAATGAAATACAACTCTCAGCAATAATAATAATAATAATAATAATAATAATAATAATAATAATAATAATAATAATAATAATAATAATAATAATAATAATAATAATAATAATAATAAATAATAATAATAATAATAAATAATAAATAAAAAATAATAAATAATGATAATAATAGTAAGAATATTAATAATAATAATAATAAAAAAAAAAAATAATAATAATAATAATAATATTAACTCGTAATCGTAGTGAAATAACGTCGATCGATATTATGTTATATTACAATATATTATATAATATATTATATATAATATATATGATATTAATAATGTTATAATATTATGTTATTATCCATAATATTATTAATAACAAAGATATATATATATATACGTACATAACGAAATAATTATATAATATTATGATATTATTAATAATAAAAATCATATATGATATATATTAATAATATATTATAATATAAAAACATTAACAAAAAAAAAAGCAGAAAAGATAATTAAAGAAAATATAATAGCAAAGCAAAACGAAAATCACGTTACGCGCTCTTGTCAAAGCATTGTTACGAATCGTCGGCCTTCACTCTCTCTCTCTCTTTTTCTTTGGATTATCTCCAATCGAAAACAAAATTTCGCAATAATCGATTACGACTATTTAATGGTACGCACTTTCGTAAGAGTAATGGCATAAATATTTATAAAATATATCGCAACACAAATAATGATAAACGCATTGTTATTGTTTTGCTCGGATAGATACGACGATAGTAGTGAGAGGAAAGAAGAACAACAACAAAAAAAATAATTAATAATAATAATAATAATAAATAATATTAATAATAATAATAATAAACGAATGAATAGATTATTAAACGATTATATAAATAAATCATTAATTAGATAAATAAATAAATAAATAAATAAATAAATAAATAAATAAATAATTAAATAAATGAACGAATATAAATAAACGAGCGAAATATATATATATACACACATATATATAAATATAAATATATATATATATATATATATACATAAACAATATACAAAAATATATATAAAAAGATAGCCAATCGCACCTCTCTTCTAGTTGTACACACTTTTAAAACGTTCAATGAAAATACGTACGTATGTACACAGACACGTACGTATTATGTACAATACGAAAGTGATGATAATTTTTTGTTTGTATCTTCGTAATTTTTTTTCTCGGCCAGACCGATGAGCGGGGATTGGGGGTAGTGGGGAGGGATTCTTCTTCGATTTTCTTACATTTCGAACAAGTCACGTTCATAGGAGTAGGCACATATATAAAGGTACATAATATATACATATATATATATGTATATATACATATAATATGTACATATATACATATATGTATATCTTTCTCTTTTTTATTTATTTTTTCTTTTATCTTTCAAATTATTATTATTACTATTACTATTATTATTATTATTATTATTATTGTTATTGTTATTGTTATTATTATACATATTCATGTCGAGCTAGAGAAAGATTTATATATATATATATATATATATGTTTGTATGTATGTACGTATATATGTATGATGTAAGTACGTATCTATATAGATCCAATGTGTGTATTTGTTATGACGATCGTATTTCCAAAGAAGAATTTTATTCTTCGCGTTTGTACGGAAGAAATGAAGAATGGAAAAGGAAAAAGAAAAAAAAAAAAAAGACAAAAACGAAAAGAAAAAGGAGACAAAAGACAAAATGCGATTTCGATGCGATTAATCGAAAGAGATAAACGATTTCAAACGATCTTTCACGAACAGAGGAAGCGACGTTATTATTTCCGTCAAATCTTTTATCTTTCGATCGTCGTCCATTTTTTTTTTTCGTCGATGGACGGAGACATCGTACGTTGCACGACGGCCATCTTTGTTTTTTTCTACCTCTAACTCTTCTTTTGTTTTTCTTTCCTCTATCCATCTCTCTCTATCTCTCTCTCTCTCCCTCTCTCTCTCTCTCTCTCTCTCTTTCTTTCTATCTCCTTTCCTTTTCTTATTTCGCTACTCTTTTCTGTCCTTTTCTTTTTTCTTTTTCTTTATTTTTCATTCATCTCAACGACGAAAGAAACGATTCGTGCCAAGAAAATATATATATATATATATATTTATATATATATATATATATATATATATATATATATATTTATATATAAAGAGTAAAAGGAGGGAGTCTCTTCTACGTAAGTAACTAAGCACGTAAACGTACGAGGAAAAATATTGAAAAGACGTCAATTTCTCTGTTCCACGTGGATCGTCTAAATATATAAAGATAACGAAACAAAAAAGAAAAAAAAAGAGAGAAAGAAAGAACACATATAAAGATATACCTTTACGGTGTACATGCATACATATATACATACATACATACATACATACATATATATATATATATATATGTATATATAGATTATATATAAAGTAAGTTAAACTAGTTTTCAGTGAAATATATGTAGAGAACAAAAAAAAAATATAGACAAGTGAGTGAGAGAGAGAAAGAAAGAAAGAGAAAGAGAGAGAGAGAGAGAGAGAGAGAGAGAGAGAGAGAGAGAAGAGTTAAGGTTTTAAAGATATAGATTAGAATTTTTCGAATTCGTAGTACGTCGAGAGTGATTTAGGAATGTACAAGAGAGAGACAAAGAGAGTGTATGTATCTCTGTGTGAGAGAGAGAGAGAGAGAGAGAGAGAGAGAGAAGGAGAGTATAAATTTTTGCGAGAAGTGATCAGATTCGAATACACAATTGAACATACTCCATGCCTTACGAATAATAGAAATAATGCGAGTACACGTAAGAGTGCGTGGATAAACGTTATTTAACTAGTGAATTTAATATTAAGATCGTGGAACTGAGAGAGAGAGAGAGAGAGAGAGAGAGAGAGAGAAAGAGTGTGTGTATTTAAGATGGCGAAAAGACAAATTGTTGTTCAGAATTTTATTCACGAAATGCGATTATCGATTCTAACCTCTAATATATATATATATATTAGAACGCATACAAATAATGGGCCAAAATCGTCGTTAGATGAAGGGAGGAACGAAGTGACGAGAGGGAAGAAGAAGAAAAAAAAAAAAAAGAAAAAAGTAGCAAAAATCACGAAAAAGAAAAGAAAAAAAAACTGAAACACTACGAAAATGATTAAATGGAATGAGACGGTGCGGGGTTAGGGTGGGGTCGGGTGGGGCGGGGGGAAGAAGGGGTATCCGAACGAAAGAATTTTGTCCTTGACTTTTCGACATTTGTCGTATCCTTTCCTTTCCTATCCTATCCCTTTTTTTTCTCCGTACACGTGGCGAGAAGTTGAAACAAAACAAAACAAGAAAAAACAAACGGAAAAAAAAAGATTAAAAAAATAATATGGACGTAATCGAAAAAGAAAAAAACCAAAAAGAAAAAGAAAAGAATTCTTCTCGTTCCAGTCGAAAGGAAAGACTATATTATTTTCTCGTACGGTAGGTTGTATAAAGGGGACGAGAGAAGAAGAAAGAAGGAAGACCAAAAAAAAAGAAAGAAATAGAAAAAAGTAAGACGAACGAGAAGAGGGAACGAGAAAATGATAAAAAAGAAAGAAAAAAGTTTGGTTAGCGATTTCGTGTTAAGATGAAGGAAGAAAGTAATTCGTCGGTTCTTACATCGTAAAATAGAATGTTCGGGTATCTTCTTTAACCTCTCCCAAATCGAAATGGTTCGACTCGTTTTCATTTCTTTTCATTTCTTTTCTTTTCTTTTTTTTTTAATGTTTCTTCTTTCCTTTCCTTTTCTTTCCTTTATTTCTTTCTTCTCTCTCTCTCTCTCTCGCTCTATCTCGCTCTATCTACTCTACTTCTTATTTTTATTTTTATCGTTAGTTTTCGTACCTTTCCGAGTCGTTCTCATTTTACGACTACACAGAGAAAAAGAGAGAGAGAGAGAGAGAGAGAGAGAGAGAGAGAGAGAGAAGATATCTCTCTTTTTTTTCTCTCTTGTTTTTCTCTTTTTTTATTTCTCTCAGAACTCCTCTTATCCCCCCACCATCATCCCCCAGTCCCATCCTCCATCATCTCCATCACCATCCGCCATCATTTACGATCGTCCGGGCCCCTTTTCTTCTCGACGGTTTTTATTCGTAGAAAATGCGTAGGTCAGTTGGTATACTTTAATCATAGAGAAAGGGAAGGAGGGAGGGGATGTGACGGGCCGTGTTAATAAGTCGTTAGACGCTGCGATTATGTGCGTTTTATTTCTTTTTTTTTTTCTTTTTCTTTTTTGACGTAAAAAGAGGAAGACGAGGGTGAAGAAGATGAGGATGAAAAAGGAAAGAAAGGAAGAAAGATAACGAACGAACGAACGAACGATGTTAGTACACACATATTATATATACAAACACACGCATATAAACGTGTATATATATATATATATATATATATATATATATATATATATTATAATAATATATATATTATAATAATAGTAAAAACAGAGATATAGCCGTAGGACGAAAGTGATGTAGCTCATTATATTATATGTTATATATATATATATATATATGTATATATATGTATGTATGTATGTGTGCACTACTTTTATTTGTCGAGTTTTCAGGAAAACAAAGTAAAATAAATGCGTCGAAGAGAAAAGAAAAATAGGAAAGTGACGTAATTTGTTATATTATAATACGTCACATATATATATATATATATATATATGTGATATATATATATGTTTGTGCATACATATACATATATACGTATATTTATATTTATATGTATATATAAATTTTATTTATCGAGCTTCGAAAAACGAAAACCAAATAAAAGAAATACGTCGAATAGAAAGAGAAAAAACCACAAAGAAAGAGACGTAATTCACGAATATAGACGTATTATGAGTATAGACGTATTATATACAAACACTATTTTTATTGGTCGAAAAAAATTGAATTGAAAAAGAAAACGAAGTAAAAACAAAAAAATACGTTAAATAGGTCGATTAAAGAAAAGGAAAGAAGAAAGGGTAAAGAAAGAAAAGAAAAGCAAAAATAAAGAAAGAAAGAAAGGAAAGAAAAAAGACATGTTTAGGGGAAGAAAAAGTTCAGAAAGAAACTTTTACGTACCTATTTACCATACATACATACATACATATGTATATATACATACATAAATACGTACATACGAATGTTTACACGTAACAACAAAGTCTACCATTGGGAGGTTTAGGTTTATTACTCGAACCGTTTGAACACTTATTTCCTTGGTCGTCGTTCTTATATTATATCGTCTCCCTTATATTTTCGATTAAAAAACAATGGCGCTTACGTGATTCCGTCATGGTGACGTAGCTCGTCATCGTGACGATTTTACGATCAAATTGAGTACACGCCATAAGGACACTACGCGTTAAAATTCGTTTTCGAAACGAATAAACTGAGCCTACCCCGTTCCACGCCCACACCATCACCAGCAAAAGACACCCCATAGAGTATATACGTATATACATACGTATATATATATATACACTGTAAACAAAAGTTCCTTTT
>OU426994.1:4909924-4924924 GCA_911387935.1 Dolichovespula saxonica | reverse complement strand
AAATCAATAAACCGGCATGAATTGAATTTGTCGGGAATAATTTCAAAATGCGAGCTGAGAAACG
Source organism: Dolichovespula saxonica (assembly GCA_911387935.1). NCBI lineage: Eukaryota > Metazoa > Arthropoda > Insecta > Hymenoptera > Vespidae > Dolichovespula > Dolichovespula saxonica. Next base: position 4,924,860 of record OU426994.1, on the reverse strand, counting down.
AAAATCACGTGACGTTGGAACTTCACGATGAAGGTTGACTTTTTTTTCTTTCTTTTTTTTTCTGTTTTGTTTGTTCTTTGTTTTTTTTTTTTTTTTTCATCTCTTGGTCAATATACCTCCGGTGTATTTTAAAGAGAGGGAGAAGCGTCGCAGCAGCGCCGTTTTGCGGCGAACCGAGCGCCATATTTAAATAATGAACGAGAGTGACGGGCTCGTTTCATTTTTTTTTTGTTTTTAGCCCCGCGCGATAATAAATAAATAAATCACGCGGTTGTGATAAAGGAAAGAAGGGAAGAAAGGAAGAAAAGAAAAGAAAAAAAAAAAAAACAAGAAAAATCTGTGCTTGCACCCACGTTATTATTAATTATAGTAACTCACGTCGATTCTCGTCGTATTTAAAAATAACGGTCGTTTTATTAGTTAGTTAGTCAGTTAGTATAGTTAGTTAGTTAGTTAGTTAGTTAGTTAATTAGTTATTTAGTTAGTTAGTTATACGCGGCTTAATATTATATTATCCCGATTTTTTTGTTGTGTCATTTAGAATTTTTCTCTGTGTTATTTTTAATAAATTCATGAATTATTTTGTTTATATACGTTAGTAATTTATATATATATATATATATATATATATATATATATATATATATATATATTCATTTCCGTTATCTCTCATTTGAGGTTTGCGTGCAACCCCTTTCACACCTCACCCCAACCCCCTCAATCCCACCCCCGATTCATCCCACCGCAATCCACTATAATCCATCCGTACACGTTCCTATATTTATTTATTTTTTTTTTCGTATTAATTATTATTGTTAACTTAATTTTTGTATTTGTTATTATTATTATTATTATTATTATTATTATTATTATTATTATTATTATTATTATTATTATTATTATTATTTCAGGGTTCGAGGAGAGAGAGAGAATGATCTCTTTAACGTCGAAATTATCGCCATCATGGAATTTATTACCATTTATACGATTATTATTAATTAAACGATATTTTGAAGCGGTTTATGGCGATCGCGTGTGACATTAATGTTTACGGCTTAAATCAATGGTCGTGTTGTTAATTAACTCAGTGAAACGAATAACGGGATTTACGAGAATTCCATTTGTACGGGCAAATATACCAAAAGATTTGCTTTCCCTTCTTCGTTTAACTTTGTTAGTTAGTTGTGCCTTTGTGTCTTATTACACACACACTCTCTCTCTCTCTCTCTCTGTCTGTTTCTGTTTCTGTTTCTGTCTCTGTCCGTCTATCTGTTTCTCTTTCTGTTTGTTTCTCTTTGTTTTAAACCTTTTGATTACGCGGGTAAGATTCAAAGATAATTAAATAGGATATTTAAATATATCTTAGCTCGTATCTATTCCCCTTTTGTTTAAAACCTTCCAGAAACGTAAGATCTACTTTAAAGGAATGGTAAATTCTCGCGCGAGCTAAGTGGAACACAAATTCGTTACTTTCGTTTATTTATCTCTCTCTCTCTCTCTCTCTCTCTCTCTCTCTTCTTCCATCTTCCTTTCTATCCATCCATCCATCCGTCTTCTTTCTTATTTTCATTCCTTTCTCTTTCTATCTCTTTATATAAAAATTAATGATTTCGAAAAGAGCAAGCGAGAAATAGGAAGAGAAACAGAGAGACAGAGAGAGAGAGAGAGAGAGAGAGAGAGAGAGAGAGAGAGAGAGAGAGGGGACGAAAGAATTCACATTCGCGATAATATTGTTTAAATTGTTCGAATGAAAATCGATAAAAAGAATGGAAGAGGATTAAAAGAGAAAAGAGAGAAAAAAATTGAATATAATTGAACGAACTGAAATGAAAATTATTCCAAGGACGACAACGTCACGTACATACATATACGTGTATGTGTATATACATATATGTATACATTTCTTTGTTTAAAAATACGTGGAGAAAAAAAAATACGGTATGTTATAAAATGTTCGAAAAATTTATCCACTGAAAAAAAATAATAGTATTATTTACCGCTGGGAAGAATGTTCGACTAACTAAAAAAAAAAAAAAAAAAAAAAAAAAAAAGAAAGAAGAAGTAAATAGAGTTGAAAAAGAGCGAAGGTAAAGAAGAGAATGAAAAAGTATTCCAATCGTAATTCTAGTCGTAATTTTTTCTAGTTAATGTGTCACGAATTATTTCAACGATTTATCATGGCATGCGATACGTCGAGATCAATAAGTGGGTTAAATTTAGGGTTGGCTCTTATCAACCCTCCTACTTTCGTAATCATTCTTTGATTAGATAACGTACATACATTTTTACTCATTTCTATAACGATCACTCATTTCTTCGTTTATTTATTTCTTTATTTTTATTATTTTTTCTTTTTATTTTTTCTTTTTTTTTTCTACAAGAAAAAGCAACGTTGTCCTTCCCTTAGCGAATAATTTTCTATTACGTCGTAGGTCCACGAGAATCCATTTTTCTTCCCCTTACTTTTCTTTTTTTCCCTTTTCTTTCGCTATTTTTTCTTTTTTTTTTCTTTTTCTTTTTCTTTTTCTTCTCTCGTACTCGTTTTCCTTTTCTTTCCCTCCCATTATCAATCAAGGTCAGACCATGGACGAGTTCGGTTTTAAATAAATTATCGTTAGATAGATATCGATAAGGTTATAAGTGACTTACGTAAGACGAATCCTTAATTATAAATATGTTCTACTTTTTTCTGTAGTATATACAGAATATATATATATATATATATATATATATATATATATACATATATATTATAATTTTGATAAAGTAGAAAATCGATAGGGTTTTACTTTAAGTGGATTTTATTTTTTTTTATTTGATACACACACACAAACATAAAATATGTCGAATATAGAAAACATTACATTTTATAAATTGGTATACATATATCACATATTATGATATTCGACATATTATATAATGACTATAAGATATTTTATATATATACATGTGTGTATATATATATATATATATATATATATATATATATATATATACATATGTCATATATAATATATAATACATAGATATTATAATATGTCGAATATAAAACATTAAATTTTAATTCCCTTTATTTTATACTTATTATATATATACATATATATATATATATATATATATATATATATATATATATATAATATTACAAGGGAGGATGAAAATATTTCGATAGAATACGTGTCGATAAAGAGTATCAGTTTCTGAAGCGTGGGTGCTGCAAAGTTAACAATCTAATAATATATATATATATATATATATATATATATATATATATATATATATATATATATATATATATATAGAGAGAGAGAGAGAGAGAGAGAGAGAGAGAGAGAGAGGTGAACTAGAGAAACTTTTGAAATACCTCGGAGATGCCATTGGAAATTTGTTGCATTGTAGACGATGCAAACTTACCTATACAATAAAGTTTACGGTAAATAATTACGAAATACGTGATATTGAAGTTAAATACGTAATGGATACGATTAAATTTTTCCAATTAAATTCGAAATCCATCGATTCGACAAATCATTTGGTTTAGTTAAAGCTTCGCTTATTTTTACGCTCGATTTTATTTATTTATCCATTCAATATTCGTATGTACAGGGTGTCCCAATTATATATATTAATATAATTACGTTATATGTATATATAATATAATTTTGATTTGAAAAATTAATATAATTATACGTAATTGAATTCCTCATAATTATTTTTATACGGGTTAATTCAAATTTTGTTTTCAATCTCGTGATATAATTTTCTGTTTTATTTCTTGGTTTTTGTTTTTCTTTTCTTAATAAAAAAAATTTGGATATATTAACAACAAACATATCCGAAATATTTACAATTTTTCCTCAGGTCCGAGGGAGTATATGCGAATTCAGAATGTCGCATGTACTTTCTTCGATAAAATATTCAAATTTTCATTGAGAAAAATATTGAAATTTCATTGAGAAAATTTACTTCTAAAATGAAAGAGAGAGAGAGAGAGAGAGAGAGAGAGAGAGAGAGAGAGAGAGGGTGATATCGTATCGAATCGTTTCATTCGTGCTCACATTCTTGGTCTTTCGATATCTCGAACGTAAACATATATATTAGAAATTTCGACGGAAAATTTTCAAAGTACGTATGGAGAATATTTTTATTCGTTTCTTTATTCTTTCCTCTATTCTTTTCGTTATTTCCTTTATTTTCTCCTATTTTATTTTCTTCGAGTAATCAAGGAAAGTGAGACAGAACGGTATAGTTTCATTTTTGTAAAATATTTCTCAATGAAATTAAGTAACTTCGTAAATTAAACATTTTTAATTACGATAAAAAATAATAAGAGAAAGAAAAAGAGAAAGAGAGAGAGAGAGAGAGAGAGAGAGAGAAGGATACAATTTTTAATAATTAAGAGGAAAAATTTTTCACATTTTATATTTCTTACTATTTACATTACTTTATTTTATTTTATTATATTTTATTTTATTTTATTTTTGAATTTATTTATTTATTTATTTATTTTTTCTCATTCTTTCCAATAACGCAGCTTCCTCGAAAAGAAACTACATTGAAAAATAATATTTCGTAATTATTATTAATACATAGTTACACGCCATATCTTTTTTCTAATATCGTCGTATTTGCGAGCTGGCTTCTATATTCCTCTAACACACATTGAACGACTTTATTAAACCTTTGATATCTGATACATATACAACACACACAGACACACACGCGCGCGCGCGCGTACACAGGATCATCATATATTAATATTTTATTCCTACGCATGTATGATAAAAGACATTTACTTATGGTAGTAAAAATTCCCGAAAATAAAAAAGAAAAAGAAAAAAAAATATGCGTAAGAGAATGATACATAGGGAGAAAGAGAGAGATGGACAGATAGATAGACAGAGAGAGAGAGAGAGAGAGAGAGAGAGAGAGAGAGATATTAATAATGCATCAAATTAAAAAAAGAAAAAAGAAATCAATGAGATACATGCATAGAAAACTGAAGACAAAATAATCGATCTAAAACGATAATTCATTCTAAAGGGAAGGAAAAGAATAGAAGAAAAAGAAGAAAAAATAACAAAATAGAAATTGGCCGAATATATCGTCTCCATCGATTTATTTTCGTTAGAACGAACAATGTTTTTAAAAAATTAAATCGGAAATAATGACCGTGATTTTTGAGACTTCGTACGAGTTTATTTTACCGTAAAGACTTAGTAGTAACGCAGTTTAATTAGAATGACGTGTTAACAACGAAACTTTGTCAAAAGCGTTAATGATCCATTTATCTCTCTTTCTCTCTCTCTCTCTTCTCTCTCTCTCTCTTTCTCTCTCACTCGTTCGTAATTTAACAAACGAAATATTTAACAAAACTCGGCACGTACGTACTCCCCCTTTTTTCTTCTTCTTCCTCGAAGCTTCTTTCTTTTTTTTTTATTTATTTATATTTCTTTCTTTTAATACAATTTTTTTGTCTAATTCTTCCTCCTCTTTCTTTTTTATTCTTTCGTCCGATTGTTCTTTTTTTATTATTATTTTTTTTTTGTTTTTTTAATTCCTTTTGTCAACTTTATCCCAGACGTACTAATAACGCATTTCGGATGGCCAAGCGCGAATGATCAAACGATATTGAATTTCATTGTGAAGAAATTTAATTAAAAGTGTCAGATTAAAGTTTAACGGGGCTAAAATTAACTAATGCACCAAAAACTTTTTACAGATTGTTGTAAATGGTTCCATTAAATATATATATATATATATATATATATATATATATATATATATATATAGAGAGAGAGAGAGAGAGAGAGAGAGAGAGAGAGAGAGAGATAGAGAGAGATAGATAGATAGATAGCAAAATAATTGGGAATATATTTTACATGGGTGGTTTCAGTACATCGAAAATAAATTAAAAAAAAAAAAAAGAAATTTATTTACCGATGACTGTCCTACTCTCTCTCTCTCTCTCTCTCTCTCTCTCTCTCTCTCTCTCTCTTTCTCTCTCACCCTCAAAAACTCTCCATATGTCCGGAACGTTATTCTGTATTCTCTGTAAAATTTTGATCGAATTCTTTCATTTTATTTTGTGACAACATTCATTTAACGAAAGAATTATTGCGACAACAAGTTCGGTTTTACAAATCGAAAAAAATGAAAAAAGAAAAATTGAATAGGTCGAATATGACATACGTTCGTGTGACCCTTTTTTTTCTCGTATTAGTTCGAATATGTCGATATCATCGATAAAATATATCTCACTTATTCTCTTATACCTCGATATATGTATATATATATATTTATATTCGTTTGAATTAATTATATGGTCGAATAATTTAGACGAATCAACGATAAGGTAGATGAAGAAAACGGTGTTGTCTTTTATTTTGACTTAGTAATTTTTTGTCTCTCTCACATAAACACACACACATGCATACATGCATGCATACATACATATGCATATATGTATATCTTCCTATTTTTCGATTCAATCGGCTTATTTCATATTCTATTCTTGCCATTTTTATCGTACCCCTTTTTACAATACATATTTCGTTAGAATGCAACGGGAATATGTGAAAGATTTTAAGGTAAAACTGTGAGAACGATCAATTTTGAAAGGTTCCATTGGATTTTGTGATATGAGGGAGAGAGAGAGAGAGAGAGAGAGAGAGAGAGAGAGAGAAATAAAAAAAAAGAAATTTTATGCATTTTGTTAAACCGGAAATTCGCAAAATGCTTTTGAAGTATCTCGATGGACTTGAGCATTTCAGAATCAATCGGAATACGAAATTCAATGTTTACTTTTGAGTAGACCATTACCGTTTGCCTTAGTTATTATGATAGTTCATATTGAAACGTCGAAGTCCTTTCAATTCAATTTTTACGATTTAACGCTCGAACGGTTACGTTAAATCGACGAAAATTTGAACGGCCGAAAAATCAAATCGGATCGTTATGATGAAAATGGAGATATTTGTTTTCTTTCTTTTTTTTTTCTCTTTCCTTTATTTTCTTTTTGTTTACCTATTTCGAGAGACGTTTTAATTAATGGAAAAGAAGAAAAAAATCGGATCGTTAATTCTCACGAAATATTATTTTAAATGTGCATTGATTTTGTCGATTTATGATCTCTGATCGTTCGATATGAAAAAAAAAAAAAAAAGAAAAAAAACATTGAAAAATGTGAAAAGAGAAACAGAAAGACAAATTGTAAGTTGTAAATTTCGGTCAAGAGGATAGGAAAGAATTGCAAATGCAAACAATCGTGATTTTGTAAGATCGTGAAAACGAGCAAGGATATTAAATTTTCGTCATTATCGATTTTTAATTTCTTTATCGTTATTATTATTGTTATAATAATAATAATAATAATTATTATTATTATTCAATAAATATGAGCAAAATGAGGGAAAATTTAGTCGAGAGAAAGAGAAACGATAAAGAAAAATCGCGGTAAAATATTTACGTTTGTCCAAACAAAAAAAAAAAAAGAAAAGAAAAGAAAAACAAACAAATAAAAAAATTCCAAAGAAAAGATCGTCGCTCGCGCTTCGAACGAATGGAATGATCGTAAAATCGAAAGGAAAAAAAATTACGAAAGTAGAAAGAAAAGAGAATACGAAATGAAAAATACAGAGAGAGAGAGAGAGAGAGAGAGAGAGAGAGAGAGATAAAAGTAAAAATAAAAAAATAAAAAAATCGTAAGAAGAAAGAGAGAAGAGATAAATCCTCGATCTCGATTTTGTGTACCAAGCATCGTGATTAATTTCCATCCATTTCTAACGCGACTCGTTTCCTCGGGTGTCCATCGGTATGCCTCCTATCGATTTATTGTTAATTTTATTTTCCTTCTTTTTTTTTTTCTTTTTTTTTTTTTCTTTTTTTTACTTTCTTTCTTCGTCCCACCCTAGCCTATATTTGCCGTTCAAACAGCGGAATTGACGTCAATCGCAATTAATCCGCCGTACCGTAATCCCAGCCAATAATCCCGTCTGTTAACAAACCTGGTCTCGTTTATTATTGATAAGATGCCCGTGACAAAGGAGGATTGTCGATTATTATCGAAAAACAAAGAAAAAGAGAAAAAAAAATAAATAAATAAATAAATAAGGAAAAGGGAACAAAAAATTTCGTTGAAACATTCGAGTTCGATGGGATTGGTTTTCTATCGTAATGTTTATTTTTTTATTTATTTATTTATTTATTTATTTATTTATTCTTTTTTATTTTCCTTTATCAGGTACGCTATATTCTCTTCGAGCGTTATCAAACCAGACGTAACCCCGCTCACCCCCCCCCCCACCCACCTCCCAGACTGCATTAGATCAGATTAGATACTATTGGTTCGGTATAAAAGAACGAAAAAAAAAAAAAAGAAAAGGAAAGCGAAACAAAACAGGTCGGATTCGGATTGGCTCACGATCGGACAAGATTAAATCGAATTATAACCTAAGTACATCAAATCGAATCGGATCATTTCGAGCCATTACAAAAGATTAGATTAGATTAGATTAAATGCAAACTGTAACGGAATATAGATATAACTGGATTAGACTATAACGGACTACGTATAACGGATCGGACTATAACCAATTGGATCGGATTAGATACGGACTATATAACAGATATTCGAATGGATATATCGGATCGGATCGAAAGAGATCGAACGGATCAGAGATCGATACAACTTGATCGATTATTATGATGCAAAATCGCGATTACGTTGATAAACACTCCTCGATGATGAGGAAACCGCGTTAACGAAATTCAATTTGATTCGATTAGATTTGATCACAGATCTAATAAATTTAAAAAATATCTTATAATATATCTTATGAATAAAATAGAAAAAAAAATTAAAGAAAATAAAAAGAATCACAAACAAACAAACAAACAAACACGAAAGCAATCGCACTAGGCAAAATTGACCAAAAACAAAAACAAAAAAAAAAAAAACAAAAAATTCGATCGAATCGTCGAACGCAATAAATTTTAAAGGATAATGGATCGGGAGAATTATTGAAGATCTTAACTGTGGAAAGAGAGAAGAAAAAAAATATTTTTTTTTTTTTATTTTTTTAAATAGAAAAGAAAAAAAAAGAATATATAAAAATCGTACAGGGCCAACGTTTTAACTTTTAGGATGACGGTTCATATTAGAGGACGAAAAATATTTGTCAGGTACTCGGAATATCGTCGGATTGAAGTAAAAAAAAGGAAAAAAAAAAAGGGAAGAAAGAAAAAAAATATGAAGGAAAGAAAAAAATAGAAGAAAAAGGAGGATTACTTGACAGGCTTTAACTCGGCAGAGTTGGACCACTCGAAATTGGGTCGGTTACCATCTTTAGCTTCGGAAAGGAAAACCTCTCACAAGGATGAATTTTATCATCTTCGTCGGAGCATAATAAAAAGCTTCACGTAGCGAGAAATAGTTTCCTCTTTTATTCATCTCCAACGTCGACATCTTCCTCTTTAATCATCTTCTTTACATATATACACACACACACTCACAAACACACACAAACATACACATATTTGTATGTATGGCTTTATAAATGTATTTATGTATATGTTATATATATATATATATATATATATATATATATATATATATATATATATATATAATATGTATGTGGTCGTGTGCTTGTTCGTGCTTTTGTGTGTGTGCGTGCGTGTATGCAATTATTTAAGTAATTCAAGTCAAATATTTATCATTTTAGAGATACATACATAAATCGACGTTTTTGTTTTGGAAAGAGTTAAAAAATGTCGTTTAATCCAAATTCTTCCTATTACAAATTTTTATTTATTTATTTATTTTCTCTCTCTCTCTCTCTCTCTCTCTCTCTCTTTTTCTATTCCCTTCTTTCATTCTCCAATTTTATCGCTCAATAAATCGCTTATCGATCGCTCGTGTCGGTTTATAGTAGACGTAATCGACGAAGTTCACAATCTTATTGTTTCTTAGAATATTTATTTCCCTTTAAAAATTATTTCCTTTCAATCGTGACACAGAAACATAGAAATATATTACGTGTTTATGTTTATTCTCGAAAGAATTATTATTAATATTAGAAAATATTAAACAATTTAAACGAATTTTAAGAATAACACGTTTGTCCTGCGTAAGATAGATAGAGAGAGAGAGAGAGAGAGAGAGAGAGAGAGAGAGAGATAGAAAAAGAAACTTTTAAGAGACAACTCGAAATTCGAACAGTTAATTAAAGTGAATTACTTTTTAACGATGTCCTCGAAGTCTGTTGCTTCAAGAGTTAATACTTTTTTTTAGGGATTACGAGCAACAAGTGTTAGCTAACTTTCTCTAGATCCAATTATTCTCTACGAGTGTACACTATATACGTTTTCTTGTGTGTTTGTATATATATATATAAATATATCTGTGTGTGTATACGATACAATTGGAAAAGTCTGAACTCAAGGCAAACAAAACAAACGTACATACACCATAGATTTGATCGAACCTTTTTACACGTACTTACGTACATATATATATATATATAGAGTGACTCTAAAAATACTTACTTTTTAATTAATTTATATATATTTACATATATATATACATATATATATATATATATATATATATATATATGTGTGTGTGTATATATGTATAAATATATGTACGTGTAAAAAAAAGAAGTAAATAAATAAAAACGAAAGGAAGGACAGAATGAGAATAAAAGAAAACGAGGCCTTATCTTCAACGATTAAAATCGATCGATTAATTACAAAGTTTTACGTCGTTAGCACACGATTATAGAGAGAGAGAGAGAGAGAGAGAGAGAGAGAGAGAGAGAGAGAGAGTTTTACACGAAAAAAATATAAACAAATTTTTAACGACGTTTACGAGTCCTCGGACGTGGTCGATGTAATTCTTTTCTCTTCTTTCTTTTTTTTTTTTTTTTTTTCTAACGACGAGAAGCACCGCGAAACGAAAGCAGCGAAAAGATAGAAGGAGGATGAATACGAGGAGGAGGAGGAGGAGGAGGAGGAGGAGGAGGAGGAGGAGGAGGAGGAGGAGGTGAAGAAAACGAAACACACAAAAAAGAAAATTACAAAAAAAAAAAATTAAAAACAACGAAGTACGAATGTAAAGAAAGGAAAGATGGATTATGCGTATGTCGTAAAGCGACGAATGAAAAGAAAAAAAAAAAAAAAAGAAAACAAGTCGCAGCGTCGCTACGACGAAAAGATGAAACGCCATTCATTGTTTCGCTCGACTCGAAAAAATAATGCCTGTCCGTTCGTATTTTATTTTTTTTCACTTCTTCTTCTTCTCGTTCCTCTTCTACGTACGTACCCACGCACATATGCGTCCTAGCCTATGTGCGTGCATTTGCACACGTACGGCATGTGCATACGCGTGCATATAGATAAACGACGAGCACGTATCGAACAAAGATGAATCGTGGATGTATAAAAGAGGCGGGGGGAGGAAGTGGTTGGTTCATGAAAAATAAAAAGAGAGATGATGAAAGATGAAAAAAAAGGTATAAAAGAACAGGAGAAAAAATAAAAAGAAAATAAAATCGATCCCGTACGAACACGTGCATACACACATACGTACACACATACATACAACATACTTGCATACACATACGTATATACATACATACGTACATACATACATGCATACATACATACATAAGTACGTACGTATAGATTCATAGATTCATACGTATTATACGTATATGCAAATGAATTGTTTCGTAATAAAAGAAAAAAAAAATTGATTTTGAAAGAAACGAAGAAAAAGAACAAAATAGAGAGAGAGAGAGAGAGAGAGAGAGAGAGAGGAAAGATCGTTCAAAATCACACATTCAACGAATATACGCGTGCACGAGCGAATGCGATTGCAAAATGGACTGAAAAAGAAAGAGAAATTAAAATAAAAAAAAACGTAAATAAATGAATAAGAAAGAAACAAAAGAAAAGAAATAACGAACGAAAGAGGATTGAAAAGGAACAAAAAGAAAAAAAAAATAGACGGACGAAACGAAAGAAGTTCGAGTATATTAGATCTTTTCTTTTTTCATTTTATTTATCTTCTTCTTTTTTTTTTTTTTTTGACCGAAACTTCCCCTTTTCACCCTCTTAGAAAACTTCGTTCTTCCTTAAATCCTCAAAGCGAACAGATGAAAATGAAAGTGCGTAGGCAAGGGATGGGTGGGTGGGTGGGTGGGTGTTGGGGAGAAACGAACGAACGAACGAACAGACAAACAAACAAACGAAATGAAACGAAGTAAAAGAAAAAGAAAACACACAAAAAAAAAAGAAGTAGAAGAAGTAATAGAAGAAGACGATATACATTTTAGTGAGCGTCGTTCGTTTTAAACGTGTCGCGTCACGTACTGTGTCAATGTACGAAACAGTAGCAATAAAGAGAGTACCGTAAATTAGGTTAATATATTTATATATATATATATATATATATATATATATATATATATATATATATATATACACGTCTCTAATTATATAAAGCGTTCTGGCCCACGTAATTTGAAGTAAACTTTTCGCCGACATGTTTTCTCGTAAGTAAGCTAAAAAAAAAAAACGTTTAAGTAAGATTAGACTTACGTAAGCATCTAAAGAAAATTTTTTTCCATCGAGATTAATTTACCGATGGACGTATAAAAAATTATTAATCCGATGATATATATATATATATAAAGAGAGAGAGAGAGAGAGAGAGAGAGGTGATAAGAAGAAAAATAAAATAAAATAAAATGAATGGAAACGAAACGAAAAGGGATGAAATGAAATGAAATAAAAAAAGAAGTCGTACCTATAGGTATATATATATATATTAAAAAAAAAAAAAAAAAAAAAAAATAAAGTCGAACAAAATCATCGACCTCGTTAAAACCGATCGTCCCTTCTTCGCAATGCGTAATAATAATAATAATAATTCTTGCAATAATTAGAAATTATGTTAATAATATTTAATATACATATATACGTACATATACGAAAGTATATGTATATACAGGGTGGGTCAAAAGTTTCCGAGTTGATCAAATGTTCTCGAATGATTGTTACAAAACGATTATTTCCCCGCCTTTTACGAGACCCTTTAGGGTTAATTTGTTGGTTGCTATTCCTTCTCTCTCTCTCTCTCTCTCTCTCTCTTTTTCTCTTTCACTCTCTCTCTCTCTTTCTCTCTTTTTCTTTCAAAACGCGAGATTACAAGATAGGTTTGTAAATTACAAGCCTAAATCGATTGAAAGCCTAAAAAATAAACTCTAAAAGGGCGTAATCGGTTTTTACAATCATTCGAGGACTTTTAATCGAATAACCTAGAAGCCCTTTTGACCCTTTCACTCCTGTACTTCAATATTGGTAGAATCTTAGGACAGAGTTGTTTATAAAAAATGAGAATTACGAGTAACGAATAATACAACAGAGAGATAGAGAAGCAGAGAGAGAGAGAGAGAGAGAGAGAGAGAGAGAAGGAGAGAGAGAGAGAGAGAGAGAGAGAGAGAGACATAGAAAGTGAGTGTGAGTGATAAAGGGAGCGAACATAAATAAATTATCTATCGATTAGCGAATTTTTACGATATGCACGTTCACTTTGAATTTAGCGAGTCGTTTCAATTGTAAATAATATATATTATATATATATATATATATATATACACACAAACACATATTATATATATATATATTATACAAAGAGGGCGAGAGAGAAAGAGTGAAGAGTGAGAGAGAGAGAGAGAGAGAGAGAGAGAGAGACCGAGAGAAAAAATATGCAATATATAATATTATATAGTATATATACATTAACATACACACACCCACATATACGTATGTAATACGCACACGTATAAGAAAAAAAGAAAAAAAGTAAAAATAAAGAAAAATAAAAAAAAGACGTTATTACCTGTAGTATTATAAACGTTGACACGATGATTAGTCTAATTATTCGAATGCTTAGAAACGATATAATATATGCGAGAGATTATTAGAATCGATTGTTGCTAGTGTGTTCGCTTGTTGGTTACTATTATTGATTACTATTAGCATCATCATCATTAATATTATTATTATTATTATTATTATTATTATTATTATTATTATTATTATTATTATTATTATTATTATTATTATTATTATTATTATTATTATTATTATTATTATGGTTATAATTATTATGATTATTATTAGCGAAATAAGAGAAAAGGAATATATAAATAAATTAATAAATAAATGAATATATAAATGAATAAATAAATAAATAAATAAATAAATAAATAGATAAATAAATAAACAAATGAATAGACGTACGAATTTCTCTTTTAATGAAAGTGTAAAAGTAAAAGAAAAATGAAAAAAAAAATGAAAAATGAATAAACAAAGAAAAGAAAAACAAAGTCGCAAAGAAGGGACGATCTTTCTCGTTCGATTATTTTAATTATTTAACACCACGAAAATGCTCCGTATCGGTCTATACAAACTGAGAGATGATGATAGCGTACTTGTGATAATATTACCAATTAATTAGTAGATATAACGAATATATATACATATATAAATACATACATACATACATATATATATATATATATATATATATATATATATATATATATGTATGGATAAAATCGTCGCGTTGCCATAAGGACGATCGAAATATTATTACTAAAAAAGTGATTGAAAAAATAAATAAATAAATAAATAAGATAAATAAATAAAGAATAAAGATAGATGGGAGTATTACGAGGGAGATATAAATAAAATAAGAAAAAATAAAAATAATAAAAATTGACGACAACAACAATAATGATAACAACATGAGAAATACATTACAGGGATGATAGGAAAATAAAGAAATATTAAAGAAGAAAAAAAAGGACAAGAATAAAAAATTATTAAAGGGAACGAAATCATTATTATAATTATAATTATAA
>OU426994.1:4899924-4904924 GCA_911387935.1 Dolichovespula saxonica | reverse complement strand
AAATGTGCATGTATATTCATCGGCATGTATGTGAAACTTGATTAAGTACATATATCTAATTTATATATAAAAAAAAAAGACAAAAACGAAAACGAAAAGGATATGATAAAAATTCATTTGCATGTTCGAAGGTACCTTATCATAATATTTAACCTTATTTTTGTTGTATATAATTGTTTTTTTTTTTTTTTTGTTATTACTTGTATAATACATTAGCAGGTAGATACATTAAAGTAAATCAATGTTATTTAATTTGCAAGAAAGGAAGAAAAAAAAATTATACAATATAAATACTTTTATTATAATATTTATCCTCTTTTTTCTTCTTAATAATAATTTTTTTATATTTATCTTATTTAAATTATCCTGATAATCACGTAAATAAATATATATACTGATATTATGTACATATAGGTAACATTATATATATATATATATATATATATATATATATATATATATATATATGAAAGTAAATTAATTTCATGTTATTAACAAATAAATAATATATACATATATATATATATTATATATATTTATATATACATACATTTACATATATATATATAAATATATGTGTGTGTGTGTATGTTTGTATTACAGCAGATATATTTCATCTAACATTAATATTAACTTTTATTCTATTTTTTTTTTTTTTTTATACCGGTCGTTCGAAAGTAGAGCACATAAGCAAGGATATTAAATCAATTTAAAAATAAAAATCGGAATAAAAGTCGATGGAGTTAAGTGGAAAAAAAAAAAAGAAGGAATTATTTTATCTCGCAAAGTTTGTCTTCGTACCGAAATAGATCCTGGAAAAAGTTTCTCTCGATGTACATACAAGTGGATATATAATGTCTCTCTCTCTCTCTCTCTCTCTCTCTCTCTCTCTCTCTCTCTTTCCTTCTCACTTTCTTTTTCTCGACGTGAAGAGACGGATAATTTATATCAAGATATCAAGTATTTACTTTGGAAGACATCGTCGTCCTGAAAGTTTAATGCACTTACACCGAACGAGCGAAATTGCTTCCGATCGAAATTAGATTCGAAGAAAACACGCGAACGAGAAATAATTTGCGACATGTGAGAAACGGATAGAGAGATGGAACGACATTATTTGTTTGTCCCATTGTATCGTAATATTTTTCTTTTTGTTTGTTTTCTTTTATTTCTTCTTTTTTTTTTTTTTTTTTTTTTTTTAACGAACAAACAAAAATCGTAACGAATCTCTCTCAAATTTATCCGAACGACCGATCGATCGATCGATCATTTTAAATATCATTAGTTTGCGAAGGTGCGAGAAGTGAATTTTTTTTCTTTTCAGGTATTTTTCAAAATCGTAAATGTTGAGAAATAAATATGAAAAAAGAAATTGAGAGAGAGAGAGAGAGAGAGAGAGAGAAAGAGAGAGAATTACATAATTCGTAGTGAAAATAATGATTAAAGTACATAAGTCGGTATGAATAAGTCAGAAATTTATCGAAAAAGCGACGATCTAAAATATCTCGCTTAAAAGCGAAGAAAAATAAAGAAAAGAAAAAAAACTCATGAAGCTCGAATTACTTTTTCTAATTCAATATCGACGATCAATGGAACCATTAACGATTAATAAAAAAAAAAAAAAAAAAAAAAAACAAAAAAAAAAAATAAAATAAAATAAAATAAATAAATCAACATAAATAAATATAAATAAATCCGAAAAGAAAATGAAGTAATTAAAAGTTTTTCAAACAGATACAATTTAATTCTCTTCTTTTATTTTATTTTATTTTATTTTATTTTATATTATTTTATTTTTTTTCTAATCTACAAACAATCAAACATTCGAAAATTATGTCCGATTAATTTTACAAAATTCTTTTTTCGAATGAACACATACACACACACACACACACACACACACAGCACGAACGTATACAAAAGAGAAAAAGAATAGTAAGAGGGAAATAAGTCCACACGTTGTCGTTCAAGAATTTATCGCAGAATCGATCGTTTTAAATTACCCCACTTTAGGAAGAGAAAAGAAAAAGAATACGAAATAAAGGAAAAGGAAAATATTATATACGAAACTTACTTCGAACATTCCTTTCACGAATTTATACTTCGATTTTATATAGTATATGCATCGTTGAAAATACTGACAAACCGTTGAGATATCTGACATAGTGATGTCGTTCAAGGCATACATACATACATTCATACATACATACATACATACATACATACATACATACATATATACATATGTAAATGTCGTCACGTTTATACTCACTGAGCGAAGAGAAAAGAAAAAAGAAAGAGAGAGAGAGAGAGAGAGAGAGAGAGAGAGAAAGAGAAAAAGGAATCTTGTAGGTCTAGTGCGAGATAAAAGTGTTATAAAAAGAGGACTTTACCTATAGGATAGAAGCTTATATTGAATCATAACCAGTTTTGCATCCTCAACGTGGCTCGAATAAACTCTCATACATTTTGCATAGATCGAAAAGTCTACCGTATGAGAACTTTGAGGGAGGTTTCTCTCTCTCTCTCTCTCTCTCTCTCTCTCTCTCTCACTCTCATGATACATATTAATTCGAATTATCTTTTGGTATTATTGAAGGGGGATAAGAACGGAAGTCACTTATCCAACGAAAATAAAGAAAAAATTATTGCTCCGATCATGATATATCTGTATTTTATTTATATTAAAAATGAAACGAGAAAAGTGTAAGAGAGAAAGAGAGAGAGAGAGAGAGAGAAGGATGTATATATATATGCGACGTTCACTTGCCAAATCGATTAATTTCATAAAACGAAAAAAAAAAAAAAGAAAAATTGAGAAATGCGACGAAATAATACGAATGGCTTTTGTAAAAATTTTCTTTTAAAATATAAATTCAAATGAACACTGTCGAGCGTATGAACGCGGACGTAACTTTCAATACGACGAAATATAAAGCGAATATGATAGAACGGTCTTAGTATAATCGTTATTATTCGCATAAATTATTTTTTAATTCGATGGTCGGAAAAAAAAATGTCGTCGTTCAATGGTAATAAATAATAAGAAATTAGAGAAATTTATTGTTAATAGAAAAAGTGAGGACATTCCGTCGAGTTTTTCGACGTTTGAATTTAAAAAAAAAAAAAAAAAAAAAAACAAAGAAAAAAATATTCGAAAAAGTGGTGTTCATCGATTTGACTTGCGAACGGTTTTATAAATATTGTGTCGTATATGTACACATACACAAATATATACACACACACACACACACACACACACACACACATATATATATAACGTATAGAAAAAAATATATATATATATATTATATATTAGGTGTATCCATTAATATAAAATAATATGAACATAATATGTGTATATTAAAAAAAGAGAGAGAAAGAGAAAGAGAGAGAGAGAGAGAGAGAGAGAGAGAGAGAATGGATTAAAAACGAAAATGAATATATATTTTAATTTGAGATCGCAAAAAGAAGGGTAGAGAAGAGATTGGCTAATTAAATAGAGAGCTAGAAAGAGAGAGAAAGAGAGAGAGAGAGAGAGAGAGAGAGAGAGAGATCTTAGGGAGAAGTAGATTTATAATCATGGTCCATTGAGATACTTTATAAAGCTTTTTCCCACTCGTCGTCTCGTGAAAAGTTGTTTGCTCGGAGAAAACAGAAAAGGATGGACGAAGTGGAGGAGGTAGACGAAGAAGAGGACGAAGAGGTTGTAGAGGAGGAAGAGGAGGAAGGGGGACAAGAAAAAGAAGTTCGAATGCGGTAAGCGTGGACTCGTAAAGATTGAATTTTTTTCTCTTTTATTTATTTTTTTTTTTTTTTTTAATCTCTTTATCTACTCTTTTTCTTCCTACTCCTGTCTTCTTCCATTTAGAAAGAGACAACCGATGTATCTCGCATGCACTTATTCACTGGCCGTTCCTATTAGAAACGATTTAATCGACGTTTCTTGTTTTTCAATGTACACGATTGTTCTTTGAGATCTACCCTCCCTCCATCCCTCAGCCACCCCTTCAAATCCTCACGTCTTCCCTACTCGTCACTCTTTTTTCTTTAACTTCGTCGACGTTGATACGTAAATATGTTCGTGGACGATGTACTTTTTATAACAATAGGGACGTATTAATGATAAAAATGAAACGCAATCGAGAAGAAAACGGAGAATATTATTTTGTAAATATCGATTGTAATTGATATGAAAATTTCGTTCGATTCTCGGAAAAAATTTCTATTCGTATATATGCGAATAAAAAATTGTTTGTTCGTTTATTCGTTCGTATTTCTTATTAAACTAAGCGTGTTTTGATGCCTCTCGCTTTTTTTCCCCTTCTTTCCATTAATTTTTAACGAAACTTCGTCAATAGCGTCGCTTACGTCCTTTCAATTTTGACAGATATGGTTTCGTCCTTTTTTAAGGTCTTTTTTTCCTTCCTTTTTTTCTTTTTTCGTTTCGTCTTTATTCATCCCCGTAAACGTGACGAAATACGAGTAGATCTGTTTTTTATTCCGATTAGAAATAAAATATCGTGGCATTTTCTTTTTCTTCTTCTTTTTTTTTTATATTTAATGATAACAATATTTATTATTATTATTATTAGTATTATTATTGTTCGGTTTTTATGTTTGATATATTTATTATTTTGGGTATATTTTGATTTCGTCCTGATTGAATAGTTCTCGGAACGGTAAAGTTTGACACGAATAACGAAGAAAACGTAGAAATAAACGTTCTCTCAGTCAGGTTACGTCCTTACACGCTCCAATTCATTCGTGGGACATTTTAAATGACGACTTTTGTTTCGAATATTCGTATTGAACGACCATAACGATTCACTCTCGTCACGTATCCGTTTTGCGATGTAACACCATTCGTAGTTCAGAATTTCGGACGATGTAACATTAATGGCACCTGTTGCCATCTATCAGAACCTCGTCAGTTTCGTTTCTATTGAAATTTTTCTATGATACGTGATATGTGTGTGTGTGTGTGTGTGTGTGTGTGT
>OU426994.1:4889924-4897424 GCA_911387935.1 Dolichovespula saxonica | reverse complement strand
GACTTATATAATAAAATTAGATTTATTATTATTATCATTATTATATTAAGTAGATCGGAAATAACAAGAAAAAAAAGAAAAAGAAAGAAAGAAAGAGAGAAAAAAAAACAAAAAGAAGAAGAAGAAGAGAACGATAAGTTTAATTCCTTCTTTTTTTTTTCCCCCCGCAAGATTATTCATTCATAAACATAATTGACGTGAAAAAACGTTACCGGCAAAAATTATTTCGATAACGAAACGTATGATCTCGGAAATTTAGAGTCTCGATTAACAAGAAGCACGATTGTAAATTTGTATTTATTATCGATCCTGTTCGTCGATAATAGAAACCGTATACGAAATAAATTCATTTTCCTTTATCCAAACTGAAAACATCAAAACGCTTTCAAAGCTCCAATTTGCGTTTGAGGATTTACGTATATCCGTTAGGCGTATCACCGGGAGATATAACGATAAATTCGAGGATAAGAATCCTACCATATATATACATATTTATATATATACATACATACATACATACATATATTTGTTGAGGTATATATATATATATATATATATATATATATATATATATATATATATATCAAATCGATAAACTCCATTTTTCGAATTTTTTAAAATTTAAATATCAAAGCACTCTATGTATATATTTCTCACTTTTTATATTTACAATAAATTTCCCGGATTCATCTTATTTAATATCATCGAGTAACGAAGTGTTTATGACCGTCGAATAAAAAAAGTAATTTATATCAGAAGCTAATCCGATTGACTTGGTACTATAATGTTAATCGTTGCAATAATGCAATTCAAACGCAACAGCGAGAACCATTACACATTTTACAATGTTTCTTTTTTTTTTGTATTTATATTTTAAATGGGAATTATTCAAAAGCAATTTATATTATTTTCATCATATTACTCGAAATTTTTGTTCCACGAAGTTAATCGATTTAGTAAGTGAATGACTTGTATATATATATATATATTTGTTAAATAATTATTATTAAAAAATGTATTTAAATAATTATTAATTAAAAAATATATATACAGAAAGAGAGAGAGAGAGATAAATAAAAAGTCACTTGCCATTAAGTGTGATCCATTAGGGATGCTGCGTGTCAGCAAGTCTTGTCCCTCTTTTCTCGACTGTTACATCGAAGAGAGAAAAACGTTGAGAACGTTCAGACCAAGATTGAATCCAGGGCCGTATTAATCCTAAGACGTATTAGGCTCGACTGTTGTCCTCTACGAAGAAGACATTGAAAAACACGACACCTAACTCCTCCATAGGAACGACGATATCAAGAACGATTTGTTACACTTGTTAGAAAAAAATAAATAAATAAATAAAATAAACAAAGAAAAAGAAACGAATAAATTCGATCGAATGAAAGTGGACTTGTTTTTATCGTATTTTTTTTTCTTTTTTCTTTTTCTTTTTCGAGACCTCATAAACGACAATGTCGTTTTGCCCAGGGTGGGGGGAGGGGTGGCTATAAAAGTATAAATATTGTCCTAGAAGAATTTTGATCTGGTACACAAGCTCCCTTATATTCTTTATTTTTTTATCGTAGAAAATTTACATTTTTACAATGTACATACATACGTCGTTTAACGTAACGCATTTTGAAGGGGGGGGAGGGGTTGGGTTGGAATTGTGAAATATCTTTTTTCTTTTTATTTTCTCTTTGTTATTGTTAATATTATTATTATTTATTTTCTTTTTTTTTAAATTATCTGTGGCATCGATTGTGACAATAACATGTAAATGAAAAAAAAAAAAAAATTGTTTTCCGTATATTCTATCTCTTATATTTTGTATTATTAAGATAAAATGGACGTAAAATAAATTGAAAGATGATATATCAGATTGGTAAATAATGTTGGAATTTTTTTCAATATTTTATATATCCACACACACACACATATAAATGGTGGAACATAAGTTATTTATAAATAATAGTGTATTTATTATTGCATGTTCATTATAATATATAATAGTTTATTGTTGAAATTTATAATATTTTTTATCTAAATTAAAATGAATGACTTTTTAATTATGCATCTGCAATATTCATTATTTCATACCCAATTAAACAAAACGTATATTCGTTAATTAAAAATATTTCAAAGTTTTATATGCAACCGAACAACATATATATATATATTTTCTTTTAATCAAGAATTCCACATTTTCATTATTTCATGTCTAATTAAGTAACGATAATATTACATTAATAAAAAATCTGGAAATTTTCAATAACTTTTTGTCTAAACAAACAACACACGCACTCATATTATTTTCTTTCTTTTCATTTTTAAACAAAAATTCCAAATCTTTCAAATAAGCAAAAAGCGCTCATAATTTTCTGCTTTCTACTTTTCTTATATATATATATATTTTTTTTTTTTTAAATAAATATTGGATCGTTACTTCTTATAAACGTGCATATGCATACATCGAACGGTTATAATACACAAACGAGAACATTTTCGTAATAACCGGTACATTTGTCGTTCTCATTACAATTCCGTTTGGTTAAGTGTATAACGGTTTATACCGCATTACGTTTAATTAAACTGGCTCGTTTCGCAAAATTATTCGTCCGTGTGTATCACATTGTTAAATGGCGTCTTTAAAACAAACGTATCCCAAGTTAACGTTTCGCGTTAATTATTATTTACCGTTAAAACAACACATTGTAACATCGTACAACGTTGCATTTAATGCGCCGGTATAATGATCAATAAACAATCCGCCGTTGATCGTTGAATTTTGCATGGTTTTTAATTGTATCCACCCTTTCGGAGAAAAAGCGCGCGAAATGCGGGAAGAACGGAGATGGAGGGAACAAAAATAAAAATAAAAAAAAAGAAAAAATGAAAAAAGAAGGAAAAGAAACGATAAAGAAAATGAGTAAACGAATAAAATAAATAGAGCGAAAAGAAGAAAAATGAACAAAAAAGAAAAAAGAGGTAACATCAGATCAGATTTTTCGAGAAATTACTTTTTCCTTTTAAATGAAAATGTCGAATGACGTTAATTTCAAGAAATATATTTCAAAGCCAAAGTAACCGGTTAGCTAAGGTCGAATTAACGCTGAAAGTCCTTAGTCGTCGTTAAAGTTGGAAAAAGGATGGGAATGAGACAGACAGAGAGAAAGAGAGAGACAGAGAGAGACAGAGAGAGAGAGAGAGAGAGAATATTTAAGCTTTCTCTCTACCACGGAATAGTCGATCTCTAATCCAGAGATGTTAAATGAAATAGACGTGGAAACTACCTCATGTAAGTTTCAACCAAACAAAATTTCTCATTGGACCGACGGTCCTAACCTCATACATAGAAAATTTATTTCTAATTGCATAAGGAATGAATAAGAGAAAGAAAGAAAGAAAGAAAGAAAGAAAGAAAGAAAGGAAGAAAAAAAGTGGAAGAAGAAGAAAGGAAAAAGGAGAAAAAGAACAACAAAACGAAACTGAAAGGACGGATCGTCGAATTTCCAAATTTCTTTCGAGACCGGTGAAATATTTATTCTTCACTTCGTGGATGTAATTTACGAATGAGGAAGAAAAAAATAAAAGAAAAAACGAACGAAATGATAGAGGGGAAAAAAAGAAATGAGAAAACAATGGAGGAGATGAAAATTTCTTTTCTTTTTTTTTTTTTTTTTATTTTTTTCTTCTTTTTTTCAATATTTAATAGCTCAAGCTCATTCCTCCGTGCGTAGAATGTGCAATACGTTTTTCATCCTCTCGAACGAATAAATATATGAGAAGATCGGTTTAAGACCAAGAAGACAGAGAGAGAGAGAGAGAGAGAGAGAGAGAGAGAGAGAGAACAAAGAAACGGCGAGAAATTCGTCCCCCATTATTTCTTTCCTTTTTCTTTACTTTCTTTCTTTCTTTCTTTTTTTTCGGATAATTCACATTTTTTGGCGAGTCCGCTTAAAAAGAGTTCTTAACGAAATTTGTCAAATTTTACGACGTCGCTTAATCTCGTCTTCCTCCTATCTACGCACGGTGTTATGAGATTAAAATAAGGATTAAAATTGAAAGAAAAGAAAAAAAAAAAAAAAAAAGAAAAAAAAATGAAGAAAAACAAAATGTCGTCACACCTTAGTAACCGTAGTAAAGAAATTACGCGAGATTATACGATAATTTTTAATTGAAATTAAAGTCTTTTTAGAAGAGAGAGAGAGAGAAAGAGAGAAAGAGAGAGAGAGAGAGAGAAACGAAATGGAGAAGAAAACGAAAAAAGAAAAAATAAGAAAAAATTACTCGTGTGAATTTCGTAACGACCTGCATTTTACACCCCGTTGTAAAACTTTTACATTTGAAAGATCTAGTTCGTTCGATGATAGGTTTAAAAAAATAAAGTCCCGGAGGAGTAACGAGGGTAGAACAGAGGGAGGAAGGGAAGGAGGGAGGGTTGGTTGGTTGGTTCGTTGGTTGGTTGATCGAAGGGAGGGAAAAGAGGGCAAACTCGTTTCACTTGAAAGCACAATGTTATGGAGTATATATATATATATATATATATATATATATATATATATATATATATATATATATACGTATACATGTGTATCTATGTATACATATATGTATATATATGTATATGCATGTATATACACATACGTATATATAAATATGTACATATATATATATATATATATATATATATATATATATATATATATATGTATATATATAGCATACTTCGTAGGATGTTTACGAGGATCAGTAAAGTTATTATGGTCGTTCGAAGATCCGCCATTTTGCTAAGAAAAAAGAAATAAAAAATAATCCTTCGAACAACCGAGTTTTTCTTGTGTAATCCCTTTGGATTGTCATTATTGAACGTATTGGATACTGTCGCCTATCACGTACGATAAGTTTTCGAAGGAAAAAAAGAAAATCCAAAGGAAAAAAATTTATTCACTATTTTCGATAAATTGTGACACGTCGATAATGAAAATTCTTCCTATGGTTTATAATGCAATTATTTTTTTTTTTTTCATTTCTGTTCGTTTGTTCTCTTTTCTTTTTTTTTTTTTTTTTTTTTTTTTTTTTTGGTAATTAAGCTTTCAATCGTTAGTTCTAAATAATTGGGGGAAAAAAAAAAAAATGAGAGAAACATTTGATTCGTTCAAAATTAATTCTTTTTTTAATTCAATAAATCTCGATTGCGTGGACGATCGATCTAAAAAGGTTGAAAAAAGGGAGAAACAAAAATTTGATTCCTACTCAATTTAATTCTTTGACTTTGTTCGATGATTTTCATATGCAAAATTACATATAAAAATTACAGAAAACTTGTGATCCAATTTTATTATACACACACACACACATGTATATATGTGTATATATGTTCTAATGCTTTCATTTTTAATTTACAACAATTTTTTTAATTAATTAATTTCAAAATAATTAATATAAAAATTACATATATAATGAAAATGTTCTAGTTTCTCTCTCTTTCTCTCTCTCTCTCTCTCTCTCTCTCTCTCTCTCTCTCTCTCTCTCTCTGTCTCTGTCTTTCTCCTTCTGTCTGTCTGTTTCATTCGATTCTTTTTTTTTTCAAAATAACGAATACATTTGAAACGATCAAAGGAAGAAACGATACGACCGTTCAATAATGTAATATTTCCAATGAAGAAAAATTTCCTGAACTAGTCAAATCGAACGATTGACAATCCAAGAGAATTCAATTACGAGAGAGACAGACAGAGAGAAACAGAGAGAGAGAGAGAGAGAGAGAGAGAGAGAGAGAGAGAGAGAGAAATGCATTTAAATGTAGGAAAAAGACATCGATATCGAATCATTCCCGTGAACATTTCAATGTCTACGAACTGTTAAACCTTTTTACGAACTCAACTCTCTCCCCCTTATCACCAACACCATTTAATTAGATACAACGGTCATCGTGATAAAATTTTGTAAAAATAAAATTAATGGATCGATTTCCTCTTTCTCATTTCGATTGAATTAACGAAAACAATTTTGTTGGATTTTCTAAAAGACACGTAACGCGTTAATATCCAGTTTGTTTAAATACTTCTAATAAAATATTTCTATCAAAATTTAAATAAAAAAATATATATATATTTATACATTTATAATAAAAAATTTAATGAACATTTGATGAAATACTTTCTGTGAAAGTTTAAATAAGGATATAAATTTACAAAAAAAGGATTCGATAAAGGACGATCGAAAAATATTTCGATAAAGGACGAATTGTTAATATATTTTCTTTTGTGAAAAGAAAAAGGAAGAAAAAGAGTTCTAAAGAGTTCTTAAGAAACGATTAATTATCGACTTAGAGAAATAATGTCCGGGGGATAAGCAAAGTTAGAATATTAAAGAGAGAGAGAGAGAGAGAGAGAGAGAGAGAGAGAGAGAGAGAGAAGGAAAGAGATAAATGATGTTTAACCTAAAGTGAAAAGACCCATTTTACACTGTTACACTTCAAGGATTACTTAACTATACATTTGGGAAACGAGGCATACAATGCATGAAAGGAACGAAGGAAGGAAGGAAGCAAGCAAGCAAGCAAACAAGGAAGCAAGTAACCAAGCAAGCAAGAAAGCAAGTAAATAAATTGGCAAGTTGGCAATTTGGCAAGCCTTTCCTATCGTTTATCCTCTTTAAGATCTATTCGATCTTAATTAATTTAAAAAGTTTTATAATATAATGGCCACTTTTCTATAATGATACACCACGTGTATCGTTTTATTTCCCAACTTTTTTCAATCGTTTATTCCTCCCACCCTCCATCCTCAACGTATACCTCACATCAACCCTCACCTCCCACCACCCACCCTAATCACCAACCCTGACATTATTCTTTTCGCGAGTGAAACATTTATTACATTTAAAATATCCAAACGACTAAGTTAACGATATATACTTCGACTCATGTATTAATAATATAATAATATAATAATATTACATATCAATTAATAATATTATATATAATATATATATATATATATTATATATATTTAATTAAAAATTAAATATATATAAAATAATTACGTATATACGTGGGCACGTTGAACGAGACGGAAGTAACGATCGGATTGTATGTAATTAACGACGTAATTTTCTAATCGAATTTTGAAACAAATCCAAAATCCTACCCACCTTCCCCCTCCCCTCCCCTCCGCCGGGAGGGTACGAGGTTAAACGTTTAACTTCGATAGACAAAGAAAAATTTCTTTGCGAACGTTGGTGTCATCCTAGAACGAGCACGATCGCGACGCATCGATACGATCAATATAAATCGATCCTCAGAATTTTCTCTCCTTCTTCTCTCTTCTGACGAATGCGTATTAAAAAAAAAAAAAAAGAATAAAAAAACCAGAGCGAAAAAAAAAAATTAAAATATAAATAAAAAAAGATATATATAAAAGTAAAGAGGATACAATCGCGACAATTTTCGTCTGTATCAATGTCGTATAAGTCGTACGTGGATAGATTTGGTCGGGGAAGATA
>OU426994.1:4877424-4887424 GCA_911387935.1 Dolichovespula saxonica | reverse complement strand
GCGATGGCGCGGGTGCGTTTCTTCGAGGGGGTTGAGAGGGAGGAGGAGGGAGGGGTTGGATTGAAAACTTTTAATATCGCCGACGTTCGAACGGATACTTCGGCTTACCGATTAACGCAAAGGGATAACTTTTAATCAGTTTCACAAGCCTCGTATCGAGTGACTCCGATCTATCGATACACCACCACCACTTATACTATCTAACCTTCCATCCACCCCCCTCCCAGAAATATACCCCTGTATAAACCCTCGCTCTTAACCACCACAATCTCAAACCTCCAATCTTAGATCTCCAAAATCCTCACCCCTAACGTCCCCGAGAGACGTCGAGGTGTCTTACGATACTAAACAATTTACATATTTTCTTCATTATGATTTTATCCATCCTATCTATCCTATCTATCCTATCTATCTGTTTATATATTTATTTATGCGTCCATCTCTCTTTATCTTTCTTATTTATTTCGGGATTTCGACGGAAATATAAAAAAAAAAAAAAAAAAATTTCGAACGAATAAATATGCATTCTTATCAACCCCCGTTGACGCTTACTCGTTAATAAAGCAATGCCTATTAATTCGATATATCATTTTGATTCGTAAAAATATTTCGATTGGGTATTATTGGATTTCGTTTCCTTCTTTTCTTTTTCACGTTCATTGTCGTAAGATGAAGTTAAGAATTTTTTTCATGATCATCTCCTTCTCTCTCTCTCTCTCTCTCTCTCTCTCTCTCTCTTTCTCTCTCTCACTTATATTCAAGAATTTCGATGAAAGATATACGGACGAATGAGTAAACAATTTTTATTACGACCCCGTTAACGATTACCGAACTAAAACTATGTTTTATTTTTTCTCTCTCTCTTTTTTTTTTTTTTTTTTGTTATTCCATATTTTATTTCTATCGAAAAATATTTGCGGGGGTAAAATGTGAAATTAATACCGCGTTTTATGAGGAACAATTTTCAATTATTTTTCATTAAAAATTTTCACTTTTACCGGACGCGAGGTGAGAGAATTTATTTATTTATTTTTTTTTTTTTTTTTTGATCGGACACCGATAATCCTACTCTGATAATAATTAAAACGCGCGATACATAATTGGTTATAACGTTTTGAAAGAAAAAAAAAAAAAAAAAAAAGACAAAAATTATTGTCACCTCTAAATCGTAAATAACATTACGATTTTTATTTCAACCGCGAAATTTCGTTGAATTTCCATATTCGCGCGATAAAAGCATCTAATAAATTTATTTATTTTATTTTATATATATATATAACGGTGATAATATCGTTTGTGCAACAATTAATAAGAAAATTTTTAAACGATCGCACAATCGTAAACATTTAATATAATCGGACATTATGGTTAATATTCTGATTACGGTTATAAATTATTAATTATAATTCCGACAGATTATATATTAAAACCTGTCATTCGCGATTCGAAACGTATGCAGATAATTAATTATGTTTCGAAGTCGTAACTTTACACGCATAAATACACATACCCACGGACAGAACGCGCGCGCACTGACACACACACACACACACATACACACACAAAACATAGTTAATAGATTCAAAAAGTTGAATTATTCGCCTATTAAATCATCGTATCTCTTCGGCCATTCGAGTGTATATTTAACGTCGAAACTTTTGAATTTCTGTTTGACCCAATGGCGTCCAATCATTAGCAGTAATTAAAGTCCAATCATATACCATAGTTATTCCAAAACTAACGTTTTGATGAACTTTCTCTCTCTCTCTCTCTCTCTCTCTCTCTCTCTCTCTCTCTCTAGTTAATATTCGATAATATTCGTTGAAATAAATAGACAAATTCTAGAGAGTAACAATTTAAACGAAGAAAATGTATTCGTTATCACGATGTATTTTATGAATTGGATTTACGTAATGGCCGCTATCTCGAAACGTTTCTAACGCTGCGGAAACGCAAGGAAAATCGAACCGCACACGATATACGTTCGACGTTAAATTCGAAGAAAGGATGTTTTTTTTTTCTCTCATAGGTAAACGTTAACGCTATTAAATATTATCCTTGCCCAAGGTATCCCAATAGGATTCGTATTTACGCATCATCGATAATAAATGACAGAAAGAGTGAGAGAGAGAGAGACAGAGAGAGAGAGAGAGAGAGAGAGAGAGAGAGAGAGAGAGAGATAGAAAGAATTCTATATACTTTTCAGTATTATACTCCGATATGAAGAGATTCATTTCGGTCGAGTTCATTCATTAAATACAACTTCTTCTCTATCCCTCTCCTTTATTCCCACGAATGGTTAAACTTTCGAATATTTCTTTAACGGGTGCGTGGCTTCTCTGAACGAAAACTTTCGAAGTTTTCTTTTCTTCCCTTTTCATTTTCTTCCTCATTTTTCTCTCTCCTTTTTTTGTTCTTTTCTTTTCTTTTCTTTTTTCTCCTTTGCTTCGCCTTGCTTCCCCGTATCCGATATTTCGAATTATTATAGAAAATTATTTCATCGTTATCTCACGAAATTTTTCTTATTTTTTTCTTTTTTTTTTTTTTTTTGTTTGAAACAAAATTTTCATCATATATATATATATAGAAATAATAAAAAAAATTTAAGAAAAAAATTTTGCACCGTCTACGATCGTTTGATTTCGAAAAAAATTTCTAATAATATGAATAAAATAAATTGTATAATATATTTTATAAATATTAATATTTACATGATATTTTATATGTCATGTTCATATATATTATAAATATATATTACGTATCTTCGTACACAATATCTTTATACATTTTTATTGTTCATTAGAGATCGTTTAAACGACTCGACAAGAACTTATGTTTTACGAATCATGAAAAGTCGAATTGAATTAATTTCGAAAATTTTACGACATATTTTTTTCTTTTTTTTTTACGTAATACATATACATACACACACGTACATATACGTATGGAATAATTCCATTGTTTTTTTCGAGATCGTTTCAAAATCGACAATTTTATATCATTGAACTCGTCATTGTATAAATCGGCGACACTGTGCCAATAAAAGATATATCGATCGATTAAGAGAAACATCGACGTTCCTGAAATCTCCGAAAAAGTTTGATCTTGAGATAGAAAAAAAAAAAAAAAAAAAAAAAGAAAAAAGAATTTTATAAAAATAATGATATCCTTTCGATATCGAGAGGAGATAAATTTTCAATGGACGATAATGATAATTAAAAATCCATTACGTAAGATATGTAAAATGATTGATGTGTAATTACAATCATAATTAGAATATTTCGGTAACGTATATAATAACGTGATATAACGTATTACGAAATACATAGATGTTCTAAACAACGAGATTCGTATTCTCGTTATCTCTCTAATAATTGTTAGATATATATTAGGTACGTATTATTGTGATAATAGAAACGCAAAATTGATAAGGATAACGCGAGAGTTGGCATGGCATGTTAAATTATGCCACTGCGTAATATTGGAGTGAATAATGTTACAATAGACAAAAGAGATTAATAATAATAGTAATAATAATAATAATAATAATAATAATAATAATAATAATAATAATAATAACAGTAATAAAAGAAAATGAAAGAGAAAGAGAGAGAGAAAAAATAACTGTAGACATTTTTTTCAATTATCAAACAATTTCAATAAAATATCTTCGAATTTTGCGAATCGATAGTACACAGGCCGTACAAAAAGTTCCTACAAGCGATCTTCATTTAATATTGACAATACTTTTTTCGAAAATTCTTAGACTAAATTTTTCTGTTCTTTCTTCTTTTTTTTTTTTTTTTTTAATTTGTTCAGATCATAAAAAATTTCTAGACCTTCGGTAAGAATTTCGATCAAGAAATCCTCGTAATTTTTGAATGCAAATGAGAATGACCATTTTAAAGAAAAAAAATCGATCGTACTCTTTTTTCGTTTGGTTCGAATAAAAAAGAAAATAAAAGAAAAGAAAAAGAAAAGAAAAGAAAAAATTTTTAAACGTTTCAAAAAAATAATAATTAACAAATAAACACTTTTTCGATCGCTTATTTCTTTTCCTCAAGTATCTGTCGAGAATATAAAAAAAAGAAAGTACACAGTCTCGTATTTTTGTAATATAGAATAATAAATAAAGAAAAGAAATATTAAGAAACTGGAAAAAGTAATTGGTCGACCGTATATAACGTAGAAACCGATTAAATGCATGACCGAACGAAGGTTTTCATTTCGAATACCTACAAATTTCCACGATCGGAGATTCGAAAAAACGATTAAATTTCTTCGATACCTGTACACGGGTTCGTTCTTTTAATTTTTCTTTTCTTTTTTTTGTTTTTTTACTATTTTTTGTTTTTCAGTTCTAATTGTAAAAACTTGTGAAGAAAAAAAAAGAGGGAAAAGAAACCTAATCCTAGGCTCGTAGTTTTATGATCGTCAAAGAAAGATGAAGAAAAGAAAATTAGTCCAAGAATTAGTCACGAAAAAGAGGAATTAATTAATTAAAAATCATTCGAGGAGTTTTGGTCCACCCTGTATAACGTACGAACAAAGAGATAAAGAGATAGATAGATAGATAGAGAGAGAGAGAGAGAGAGAGAGAGAGAGAGAGAGAGAGAGAGAGAGAGAGAGAGAGAGAGAGAGAGAGAGAGAGAGAATATGTCTGGCATGCTTGTCGTTATTAACGGAAATCATCGACCATCCGAGCGTAATTCGATTCGCTATCCATTTTCATTTTCATTTTCATTCTGATATTCATTTTCATATTCAAAAACAAATATGTCATCCTGAATTTTCATCGCATGACACCCGCATTGATGTGCGTGAAATAACATTAACGTTACGTGATAATGAAAACCAAAAAGAAAATATCCAATTACATTATATTTAGCCCATTATGTAAAAGTAAAGCGCATAAATGTCAACGAGTGATGTAAATTTTATTTTTGCGTTCCATAAATGATAATGATATTAACAAATGATATTTTTTATCGGGGATACTCATATTTTTTTTTTTAATGATAAGTAAATAAATAAATATATACACATATATATATGATAAATATTTATAATTAAATAAAATAATTACTCGATTAATATACGTATCCTATTATATCTTATTGTATTTCTTTTTACTTATATTAGATATGATTAAAGAATATTGATTATATATTAATTGTTTATAAACGATAAATAAAAAAAAATTTATATATATATATATAAATTAAATAAGAAATACTCTACGATGTTTTTATTATAATTAAAGAGAGAATATTTGTTATATTTAACAAATTAGTGTATTTTACAATTTAGTGTAAGTGATAAAAATTGAAATTAAAAAAAAAAATAAATAAATAAATGTATACACACACACACACACGCACACGCACACGCACACGCACGCACACATGTACACATATATATATTCTACGAGTTAATCGATTGATGAAAATTTGGTCAGATTGAAAAAGATAATATTTAAAAAAAAAAAAAAAGAAATATAACATATTGCAATATTAGAAATAATTTCGATATTAGAAATATAAAAGAAAGGAAATATGTGAGAGCTTAAAAATAAAACTCCTTGACAAGTCCTTGTTATTATTAAAAATGGCGAATAGTTCATAAACACGCAAGCTAGTCAGAACTTGATGTCGTGATTACCGCAAGACATAATTATGGTCTCGAAGAGTTTCGCTGAGTTACTACATGCACCTGTTTCGGACAGTTTAAACTTCTCTCGGTATTGGGAATCCTTATCATTGGTAACATTAATCTAAGAGACATAAAGATGTTCTCTCTCTATCTCTCTATCTCTCTTTCTCTCTCTCTCCCTCTCTCTCTCTCTCTCTCTCTCTCTATATATATATATATATATATATATATATATATATATATATATGTAACTATCTTTCGATCTAACTCTCTCTCTCTCTCTCTCTCTCTCTCTCTCTCTCTCTCTCTCTCTCTCTCTCTCGCTGTAAACACAGGGTATATATACATATACATACATACATACATACATACATATATATATATATATATATATATATATATATATAGATGAAAATGACACTTTCTAGTAGTTTAATCGTTCCCTCGAGTGGGACACACGTGAATATCTGTCAAATTGAATAGACATTCAACGGTATTGTACGCTTTCGATAATACCACTGTAATATTCCCAATGTTCGTACGTTTTTATTTAAACAAAAAAAAAAAAAGAAGAAGAAGAAGAAGATTTGATATTTTGTAGGTTCTATCTTTAAAATCGTTAAAATAAAAACGTCATGTAAATACGTATTTGTGTATATATATTCGTGCTATTTCCAACGTTTATACGTTTTCGTTCGATTTAATTTTATTTAAAGAAAAATGAAATAGAAAAAAGAAAGAATGATTTTATACGTTTCATCGTTAAAATAAAAATACATATATACGTGAATATATATTTATTTATATATTTTTGTATCATTTTAATTCATAATCTATATAATTGTTTGTGTGCGCGTTTGTGTGTATATGCACGCGTGTCTACAGAGAGAGAGAGAGAGAGAGAGAGAGAGAGAGAGAGAGAGATAAAAGAAAAAGATTCTTTCTTTTTATATATATATTTATCAAATGAATAAATTTGGAATATTGTTAATAAATATTGTCGAACGAACGTTTGGTTAAATCCTATCAAAATTTTCAATCATATCAATCGATAATTTTTCATACACAATTTTCATATGCAAAATAAATTTTGAAATATATTGTTATTTAATGTAGTTTCGAAAGAACTAAACAAAAACAAGCAAATACGAAAGAATTCTGACCACTAATATCATATTTAATCATATTAATACATATGTATATATTTATATACACACATATTATATGTGTATATATAAAAGATTATTTGTTTTTTTACATTTATTACGTCAACATTTGTCGATATATTTATTTAATTAATATCATCGAACGAACATTCGAAAAATATTGTCGAAATATGGGTAAAAGAAAAAAAAAAGAAAAAAAAAAAGAGAGAGGAAATGAAAGAAACAATAATAATAGCAAAAAAAAAAGAAAGTAAATCAATTAAACACTAATCGGTCCGTATTTCTGGCTTATAATCGACAAAGATACAAAAGTGATAAGAAACGAAGAGACTGAATAAAATTGATCGTAAATTTATCGATTAAAAAAAAAAAAAGAAAAACGGGATGAACGTTTTCTCCCCCTTCCCGCCACCCTCTCTCTCTCTCTCTCTCTCTCTCTCTCTCTCTATCTATCTATCTATCCATCCATCTGTCTATCTTTTTATATGACTACTATCCATGAGAAAAGTCAAAGCGTTCATTTGATATTCACAATACGACGATTATCACGAATTAAAAAAAAAAAAAAAATGAAATTAGATGAACGTTCACACCCTCCACCTTCCTGCACCTATCTTTCTCTCTCTCTCTCTCTCTCTCTCTCTCTCTCTCTTTCTCTCTTTCTCTCTCTCTCTCTCTAACTATCCATCCGTCTATCTATCTTTCTATCTGACTACTATTACATGAGAAAAGTCAAAGCGTTCATTTGACATTCACATTCCGTGCGAATATCAAACGCGAAATTTATTCATAAGCTCGTCTAAAGCGATATTCTCGAATGGTACAAGCGGTTCGTTAGATTCGAAACGTGTAGACGTTAAAACTCAAAACGCGAAACGTACATACGTCGGACCTTTTCTCGCTCAACATAGCTCTCTCTCTCTCTCTCTCTCTCTCTCTCTCTCTCTCTCTTTCTCTCGTGTGCTATCATCATACATAAGATCCAGAATTACTCTGATTTATCAATCTATCCCGGTCTTTCAACCGAATATATGTACGTACGAGATATTCCTAATTTATCCAACGATTTTCGAAAGACTAATTAGTTGTAACATATATTGAATTTTAAAACGAGATATCATATATTTGTTTAATAATAATAATAATAATAATCGCATGTATTGTTTAATTAAATTGTAATGATATTTATTTAATTAATTGATTAATTAATATTTGTATTTATTATTAATATAAATTATAATATAATTAATAATAATAATAATTATTATTATTTTTATTATTATTATTATTAGGATCATAATTCTTGTAATTAAAGATTAATTGTACTTATTATAATTTATTATATATACATACATACATTTATACACACACACACACACACACACACACACACGGGTATGTATGTATGTACATATATATGTATATATATATATTTATTATATATTGATATAATATTTATAAATAATTGTTGATAAAGTAATAAAAAAAGTAAAAAAATAATTTATGTTAACAATTATTTTGATAATAATTTTTATTACTACAAAATAATTATTGTTATTACAATATTACAATAATAATAATAATAATAATAATAATAATAATAATAAGTATTAATTATTATACTGCAATGATACAAATATAGTATTGTAATATATATACATATGTACAGTTATACAAAAAAATTATTAATATTAAACAAAAATATATATATATATATATATTTGTTCTTATTCTTATTCTTATCGTTCTTATAATTATTACGAGTATTATACGTAATTATTATTATTACTATTATTATGGTCGTTAGTTTCATTGGGTTGAAGCTCAACTGATTATAACTGAAATTATTTGTAGTAGGGTGATTAACGACGATGGCGAAACTCTCTTAACGATTTCATTGGATAGACAACTTGAAAATTCAAAGAAGGACGATGATAAACCGCGTTTTAATTATAATCCATGTACAAGGTGATACAAAATAAAATTTTCCATTAAATCGAATATATCGTACTAATTCTAGAGAACAAATTGTAATCAATATTTTTTCAATAATTTCATATTCAAGAAAGATTTAAATAATTGTTCGTGCAATTTATAAACATTTATGTTTAGATATAATCGAAAAAAGAGGAGAAAAAAACAATTTTACACACAATTTTGTGATCGATCGCGTGATTCGAAAAAAAAAATTTAAACCGCTTAAACAAATTAATGTCAACACATTTTCACTATAACAGTATTTTATATATATGAATAAAAAATAAAAAAATAATACTTAATAATATTTTATAATATCTAATCAAACGACAGACAATAATACGTCTATAATGTAAAATTGAGTTGACAAATAAGCGATATGGAGAAAATTTTCTATAACAAGTATTGCTTGAACGCAATAATTATTTATTTGAATGGAAATTATTAAAAATACAAATAAAAGGATAAAAAAAGAATTACAATAACATAATACACATGGATAATATTGTAACAACTTATTGTACATGGTTAAATTATTGACATATATACATATATTTATTCATTTATTTATTGGAAATAATAATTGATTTTACAAGAAAAATCAATAAAACATTTGTATAATTTAATACGTCGAAAAGGTTAATATGTGTCGTCGACAAAATTAAAATGATAAATTTTAAGAAAAATTCTAATAAAAATCGTTTATATGCGTATAAAACGAATGAGTTTATAAATTTTGTTCAGTATCATCTTGTATAATAAATCTCTTAACAAAGAGAGTATATAAAGAGAAAGAGGAAAAGAGAGAGACAGAAAGACGGAGGCGGACAAAGAGAGAGAGAGAGAGAGAGAGAGAGAGAGGGAAAGAAAGAGAGAGAGAATGGGAAATTAATAAACGCAAAGTCTCCTTATAACATTATGGAATTAAAGGATCGACGAGTAATCTCACTCGAAGTGTAGAATGCGATATAGAGTTCAGAAGAAGTTTAAGAGAAGATTTATAAAAAAAAAAAAAAAAATAAAAAATAAGAAGAAAAGAGAGGGAGAGAGAGAGAGAGAGATGTTAACATTGAACAAAGGAACCAACTGTAAGGTAGAAAATTATATTAACGTTCTCGGCTGGGTTTCAACGTTTATGAATAAAAAGAAAAGAGATAGATAGATACATAGATAGATAGATAGATAAGGAAAGATGAATATATAGA
>OU426994.1:4859924-4872424 GCA_911387935.1 Dolichovespula saxonica | reverse complement strand
AGTAAAGAAATAAAACCTGTAGTATTATTAAAAAAAAAATAAAACCTATAGTATTATCAAAAAAATAAAATAAAATAAAATCTGCACTATTATTAAAAAAACAAAATCACTAGTATTATTACAAAAATAAAATCTCTAGTATTATTAAAAAATCAAATCTCTAATATTATTAAAGAAATAAAATCTATACTATTATTAAAAAATTAAATCCGTAGTATTATCAAAAAAATCAAATCTCTAGTATTATTGATATATAATATCCATAGTATCATTACGATATAAAATCCGTATTATTATCAAAAAAAAAAAAAAAGAAAAGAAGAAAAAAAATCAAATCAGTAGTTATTACGTTAGCGTCGAGATTACATAATAACGTTTTAAGGTTAGAACCATCGAAAAGTTATAAATGCTGCCCTAACCGTGAATGTCACTCTAACGGGTAATCGAACCCCAGTTCGATGACACTAATTCGCTGTAATTATCAGCTAATCGCATAACCACGGTTGCGGGACTTTCATTAACCTAATGATCCAGAAAGAGGATCCAGAGAATCCCTCGACTTACACACAGCTTTTGATCTCTCTCTCTCTCTCTCTCTCTCTCTCTCTCTCTCTCTCTCTCTCTCTCTCTCTCTCTCTCTCTCTCACTCACTCTCTCACTCACTCTCTGTCACTCTATCTACCTATCTATCTATCTCTTTTTCATTTTTTTTTCTTTTATCTTTCTTTTACTCCCTACTCCCATCCTCCCCCCCCCCTCTCTCTCTCTCTCTCTCTTTCTGTCTCTCTATCTCTATCTCATTCACTACTAGAAAAGTACAGATTTCAAATCTCTACTTTTCTTTCAAGTTCTCTCTCTCTCTCTCTCTCTCTCTCTCTCTCTCTCTCTACATTTTTTATGATTTCAGAGTAGGTACATATGAAAAAGGAAATCAAATTGAGAGAGAATAGTAGAGAAGTAGCTGGCTCGGTGAAAATTTATCAATTTGCAAATGGTGCATTTGTGATGAGGAACATGCGAGTAAAAGAGAGAAAGGGAGAGAGAGAGAGAGAGAGAGAGAACGAATTTTACTATTCCGTTATTGTTGGAAACTGTCTACTTGAATGAAAAAGGTAGGAATGATAGAGGAGAAACGGAAGGTAGTAGTTATATGGGCGGAAATGTGACAAATATGTCACTCTGTTAAAGTAGGATAACAACTATGAAGTCAATTCTATGATATAATATAATGATATATAATAGAGAGAGAGAGAGAGAGAGAAAGGTATGTGAAAACTTTTGGAAATATATTTTTCTCTCTCACATACATTGATAAGTAAGTAAACGTACAATGGTATTTAATTAAAAATGAATAATAATAATAATAATAATAATTCTTATTAATTATTATAAATTATTATAAATTATTATAATATTAATAATAATAATAACAATAATAACAATAATAATTATATTATACTATATTATATTATATTATATTATATTATATTATATTATATTATATTATATTATATAATATTATATTATTATAATTATTTAGAAATTGAAAATTTTATTATATTATTATTATTAATTCGAAAAGGAATGAAGAGAAAATTGCAAGGAGACAGCACGAAAAAAAAGAAAAAGAAAAAAAAATTAATAATAATTCAATGAGGAAGTAGAAAAAAAAATCGCGAAAAATTGTCATAAAAAAATCAAACCGACAATAAGGACGACAATTCGATAAAAAAAAGGAGAAGAGAAAAAATGTCAGTATGTTTGCTCGAAAAAAAATAACAATTTAATAAGCAAGAAAGAAAGAATTCAACGAGGATAAAAGGATTTTGATCGAGGAAAGAAAATAAACATAAATATAAAAATAAACCTCTTTCTCCCTCTCTCTCTACCCATCTATCCCTATCTCTATCTTTTTTACAGTAAAGTATAAGATAAAATTGTTGTAGTAAAGATTGCAATAATTTAAAGTAATTGAAGATTAATTTCAATTATATAAATAATTATGTAATGATATTTAATATAAATCGTTAGACGTAAATAACGTTTATCAGGAAGCAATGTATTACATAATACAAAATTAATTAACTATAATTGTAATATATATGTATATACTTACTTATTTTCATATTAGTAGATACATTTTGAGAACGTATCTTTTATCTCAGGGCAAATTTATATAAAAAATTTCTGTTTACATGAATAAAATCGATAATACCAAAAAGTGGTTACGTAGTGGTAATGACGTTATGCGTTTGTGTCGTTTAAAATTATGTTAATTACGTGTGGATTTACATACGAGAAACATCTAACGTTTATTACGAGATAAAATTACTCCCAAAAGAGATAACGTTTATAAAAAGATAATTAGTAGTTTGAAAAAAGAATTTATTCGATATATATATATATATATATATATATATATATATATAAATAAATATATATGTAATTTATTATGTAATTTACTTGTATATAAATACATGTGTAATTTACATGTGTAATTTTAAATGTGTACATATGTAATTTACTTGTATATAAATACATGAATTCTAAATTATAAATATTTAAATATTTGTGTCATTGAATTGGTCAATAATTAATGTTAAAATTTTTATTAGTTTATATTTAAATATGAATAACATTGATATTTTTTTTATTGAAAACGTTTAATTTATATATATATATATATATATATATATATATATATATATATATATATTTACATAAATAACAGACACTATTGCATTTGAAAAAAAAAATATTTGTAAACTTATATTGAAATAAATAACACTGTACATTATTTTTTTTGTATTTAAAAATATTTGATATCCTATAACCAAATAAATAAATGCTATGTGACACTCTGTATATATTGAAAATTTTTTCAATACGAATATTCGAATAAATAATAAAGAAATAAAACATAAAAAAGAATAAAAAATAAATAATTTTTGACTTATAAATATAGAAATAAATTTCATCTCTTAGAATCACTATTGTCGAAAGTATTTATTAGTAATTTGTATCCACGTAAATAAATAACACAACGAAGATATAATCTTTTATTGAAAACATGTAATATGCATTTTATATCTAAATAATTGATACCACAAAAATAGAGAGAAAACTTTTCGTATTTTATATCTAAATAAACAACATTGCTATTTCTTTCCTCCTTCCTCCCCTCTCCCCCAATTCCACCATAAAAATCGATGCAATTTTTTTTCATACGAAACGATCGATAAAACGAAATACCTGCTGCAAGAATTATTTCATAAGTTGATACAATTTATTTTAGGTGAAATTTAAAATTATGCATTTACGAATAAAAAAATAAAAAAGAATATACATTCGATGCCTACATTCTAGCTGATCCTACGAGTCCGTTTGTTTGATCAGTTAAAAATCGTTAATCCTTTATTATTTTCTCGCGAGAAAAGAAAATTAAAAAAAAAAATTAAAAAAGAAAAAAAAAGAAACGCATTGAAAAATATTCCAAATTCCGAATAATTAGAAACGCATTTCGAAGAAGCAAATAACCTGTCCCGAACTAATGAAACGAATTGAATAAAATGAGAAAGCAGGAGTTGACGAGTAAATAATACGTTCGAAGAGAAATTTACTCCGCGATAATTCAACGATCATCTATTAATCATCAATCGCAACCAATCACGGGCGACGATTCGGATTTATCGTACTCTACGTAATCGAGTGACGAAGTAGTGTACTTAAAAATGCACTACGCGATTTATAGATCGAAATAGTGGGTGTTTGATTCATAGATAAAGTTTAACAACGAGATACGTGAGTTGGGCATTCACCACGATGACTCATCGAATCTAATACGCGTTAGTTTACGCGTTAGTTAGTTACTAACGGTCGATAGCCGAAGTTAACTCGCGAAACTCTACGCTCTTGAATAAATACGGCCTGTAGGTACTGTCGAAAAAGAGAAAGAACAGTTTGCCAACAAACACTGATGATTCTACGACGTTGCGTGCATTCTACGTAGTCGGAGATGAGAGCATACTATTAGTTGTTTAAATCGTTAAACCTCGAACGAACGAACGAACTAACAAAATTTCTAATTGAAAATATTCGTCGGATTTTTATTTTAACTATTAACAAAATAAAAAAAAAATAAAAAAAAAAAAGAACACTCGATTCCTTCCGTGCTTCGTACACAATTGCGATGAAGTTTCGAACTTTATAAAAAAAAAAAAAAAAAAAAAGAGAAAACAAAGAAAAACTAAAAATTACAAATTATTGGTGACATAAATAATTTGTGACGCAATATTTGCTTGGATTATTCGTTTGATGCTTCAAAGAGGAGCATACTTCACGAGGATGGCGAAGAAAGTTGGCGAATATACGAAATTATTACAGATGAGTTATCTGACATCATTATGTAAATATTACAGGAAAGTAATAACGCCGATAATATCTCGTAAATCGTACTAAATTAATGTAAAATAATTGAAAATCCAAATTGTTTAAGTTCATTCGCGTTGAGTAGAAAGGAGAGAGAATTTTCGATTAGTTTGAACGTAGAAATGCGAAAGTACGCGAACTCGATAACTGTCAAAATTCCGTCGAGATTTTGTTTTTTTTTTTTTTTCTTTATTGACTTTTATGCGAACCAAACGATTTCGAGTTTGTAATTTGCACGGACGTAGAAAGTATTAAAATTAAAATGGTTTTACATTGATGACTCGTGTTATCGTCTATGTTGGATTTAAATAAGCGTATTATCGTACGAAAATTTTGAAAATTACCTTTTACTACTACGCGTAGATCTCGGATTTGAAATGAATATATAATTAAAGGAAACTATTTGTTAATTAATGCGGTACGGAAATTATAACTTTTGACGTTTACTCGTCGAGATGCAAATGGGAAAATGTTTCGATAATTATCATAGTCAGTCAAGATCTCGTTTTTGTTTATTTTACCTATATATATATATATATATATATATATATATATATATATATATATATATACATATATATCTTAATGTATATTAATATC
Organism: Dolichovespula saxonica; assembly: GCA_911387935.1. Taxonomy (NCBI): domain Eukaryota; kingdom Metazoa; phylum Arthropoda; class Insecta; order Hymenoptera; family Vespidae; genus Dolichovespula; species Dolichovespula saxonica. The sequence goes on along the minus strand of OU426994.1, from coordinate 4,867,396 downwards.
AATATACATTAAATGTATGTACATAAATCTATACTAAATATATATAATATTAACATATTATTAAATCATATTATATCATATTAAATACACACACACACACACACACACACATATTATATATACATATGATAACTATATATATATATATATATATATATATATATATATATATATATATATATAAATATTTCATTTTATACAATTCATGAGAAAAGGGTAAATAAGCTTATAGCTTAGATATCGAATGACACGTGTTTTCATTTTCAAGGAGTGTCAACTTTAATGGGGAATTGAATAACGTGAAAGGGAACGTGATTACAATATGCATTAACAACACACATATATAAATATATACTCACGTTCATATATGCATACATACGAATACACGCATTTACAGTCGAAGATATTAATAATCAACCGAGGAATCCTTAATTACCGTGCGTCTTAAACCAAATACATCAAGGTTGTGATTGAATGCCGTTAAAACTAGGTCGGGAAATGTTTAATAGCCGTTCTCGTATATAAAATATTCTTCGTCGTTGCGTGCCGGTTTAATTTCACTCTTAAAAATTTATCTTGAGACTTTAGAGGGCGAGCAGTTCATTCCTTTTTGTTTTTTCATCGTCTTTTCTCTCCCATCTATATATATATATATATATATATATATATATATATATATATATATATATATATATATATATAATACATGGATACGCAAGCGCGTATGTATTTTGACGTGGCTCGTAAAAACAGTCTCACCAACGAGAGTTAAAACTCACTATAACCAACGCGCACCCTTTCTCTTTGCTCCCTCTTTTACTTCTTCTTTATACCGGGTGGACCAGAAATAAAGAAAAGAAAGAAAGAATCGAAAGAAAAAGTTCCACGATCCAAGTCCAAAAATTTCTCAAGCACCCGCGCTCTTTTCCGCTTTCTTCATTTTCTATTTAAAAAAAAAAAAAGACGTCGGTATTAAAATAAAGAAAATTCTTTTCTTCTTTTAAATCTCCATAAAGCAATCTCGTATATGTATATATATATATATATATATTTTTTTTTTTTTTGGAAGAAACGAATGACTTTATTATTTTATTTTACTTTACCACGATTTTTCTTCAAATCGATAAAACCTTACGGGGAATTGTTTGGGATTTGAAGGGAAGAAAGAAATGAGGTCGGTCGGTTTGAAATTTTTCGAAAAGACACAAAAAAACAGAGAGAGAGAGAGAGAGAGAGAGAGAGAGAGAGAGAGAGAGAGAAAACGAAAAAGTAGTAATCGATCTTTCGAGATCGTTCGTAAGAAGTTTTTCTTTTCTTCTTTGTTTTCTTCTTCATCTCACTCCATACCTTAAGGAAACCATAAGAAACGCGAAAAATTGTGAGCAAATTATATACGCATTGACATATATATATATATATATATATATATATATATATATATATATATATATATATATATATATTAAAAACACTTTTGAGAATCCAGAGATACTCGCTATCGTAAATATTTTACATCTGGCTTTGTGTACGATATTTTTATCGAATTCGTAACATTCTCTCTCTCTCTCTCTCTCTCTCTCTCTCTCTCTCTTTCTTTCTTTTCCTCTGTTATTATACTACGAATGCTGAGCTCGATCTTCTCGGGTTAGGGTTTATAGATTTGAAATTTTGTTTATAAAACAAACAATCGTGAACGTACGATATTTATCTATTATCTTAAATACATAAGTCTACAATGTGTTCGAAGATTATTTGTCGAATAATTCGAATCGTTTATAAGAAAAGGAAAAAAGTAAAAGAACAAAAAGGTGTGGACGCAACGTAAGAAAAGAAATTAGGAGAACAGTTCCGAGAATGTAATCGGAAAAAAAAATATTACTCGACTAATAATATTTCGAATAGTAAATATAGCATATATATATATATATATATATACATATATATAAATTTTTTGTAAATATATTTCATATAAAAATTATATATAATAATTTATATATAATAATATTTATAATTTATATAAAATTTATATAAAATATATATATATATATATATATATATATATATATATATATATAGACAACTTCATCGTTGACATTTATTTATTTATTTATTTGTCTATTTATTTGTGTAAAAAAAAAAAAAAGAAACAAAGAAAAAGAATTCCTCCACCGAAAACGAGTCTCTTTAAAGTTTCAATGATTTTCATTAAACGTTCAACGTTTAAGAAAGACCTCGAGTATCGATAAATTTTAACGTGCCCTCGTTCGTATTCAAGCGAAAGTATTAATTGAATGACGTTGAAATTTGTTGCGGGACGGGAGGGTACGCAGGGAGGAGAGGGGTCAGGGTTTTTTCTTCCTTTCATTTTTGTTTCTTCTTCGCTTCTCTTTTTTTCTTTTCTTTTGCTTTCTTTCGTCTTTCCCCTTCGGACTCTTTTTCAACGGAACGGAACGATAAAAAGGTTAATTTTTATTTCTTCTTTATTTTTTTCTTTTTCCTTTTTCTAAACAAACGACGTGAAAAAAGTTCCTTTTTAATGAACGTTCGGTCGCCTAAGAAAGTGTACGTTTCGAAAAGTTTAACAGACACGAGAAAGTTATACCCTTTGTGGAGATGGGGTAAGGAATGGGAGGAGGAGGAGGAGGAGGAGGAGAAGAAGGGGTGGGAGGATGGGAGGGAGGGAGGGGGTGATGGCGGTGGAAGGAGGGAAGTGCATGTTCGCTAAGTGGTAATTCATTATCCTTATGAATCACCCCGCGAATAAATTTGCTAGAACACTGTCACTAACCCCCCCCAATCCCCCTCTTACCCTTCCCCTCACCTACCCTTTTCCTACGTTTCCTTTCCCTTACGGTTCTTTTGACGTGTCTTGCAAAAAAAAAAAAAGAAAAAAAATATGGCATAAAAAGTTATCTGAGATAAAATGTTGCCGAGCAAAAAGGGAAAAAAAGAGGGACTGAAAGAGAGAGAGAGAGAGAGAGAGAGAGAGAGGGAGGGAGAGGGAGAGAGAGAGATGTTTGAGTTTTTACAAAGTGAAAATATAAATATGCATTATATAGAATATAATTTATGATTTAATTTGCGTGTGGATAATATTCTTAATGCATTTATATATTTAATATAGTTATGGGAAATGTATGAAAGGAAAGCAAGAGAAAAAGAGAGAGAGAGAGAAATAGAAAGATTTATATATAAAATACTTATTCAAAAATTTACATTAACAAAATTATTAAATATATATATATATATATACACGTTTGTGTTTGTTTATAATATTATTATAAATATTATAATTATATTTATACAAATTAAAAATTAATAATTATAAATATTAGAAAATATTATAATAATAATTATATATATATATATATATATATATATAAATAATATTTTTAAAATGTATCACATATTGCATAACACGAGCATATTTCTTTTCTTCGTTTCTTATTCTTGTTCTTCTTATTTTTTTTTTTTTTTTATTTGTTTCTTTTCTAATATATCGAATAAGAAATATTAGAGAAAATTTCTCCAATTAAAAGATTTGCTCAAAAATTAAATCTCTGTTATTATAAAAAAAAAAAAAAAACGTATCTCGTGTAACAATATTTCTATAATTAATCTTATAAAAGTAGTAATAATTTTTGTTATATCTTTACACCATTATCCAACACATACACACACGCGCGCGCACACACGCGCATATATATATATATATATATTTTTTTTGTCGTTGAATAAATAATACGAACGCGATATAATCAAAGTATTCTCGAAGGGAACAAAAAATAAAAATTAAACGTCTCAGTTTCTTAGAAGTTAACGCCTAACTAAAATAAAAAAGAAAAAAGGAAAAGAAAAAAAAAAAACTTTATCAAAGAAATTCTTTTTCCCCGCTCCATGAATTATTCATAGAAACTTTTCTTATATCACTTTTACTACGCACCCCCGCCCCTCCCCGTCCCTTTTCTTCTATTTTTATGTCCCTTGACGTTTTCGAGGATAGCCCATGGAGTTCGAATAAAGAAATTTTTTCGAAATTCGTTTGGGACGACAAAGGACGATTCGTTGTTAAATCTAAATAAGTATGTCCTTCGAAGCACCGAAAGTCGGTCGGCGTCTGTCTGATCGAACGACGACTACGATGACATAAGACCTTTTAAAAATAAAAAATGTCCTTTGTCCTTCCTAGAAGTGGAAGTCCACGACGTCGAGATTGTAGAAAATGAGTCACTTGAGAACAGATATTTCATTTGACGAGCACGAGCACGAGCACGAGCTAAAGCGCTAGCATGAGCAATAAATTTGCTATCGTAATGCAAAAAGAGGTAGAATGAAAAATCTAATGAGCTTACTTTCTAAGATACCTATATATATATATATATATATATATATATATAGGGTATCCAAAAAATTAATAGCAAAGTTATAAGAATATATCTTTTCAATGAAGCATTTTTTAACCTAAGTTTATACGAGATTTTTTTCATCTATTTGAACATTATTTATTTATATATAAATATACATTTATATATAAATAATTAATTTATATAATAAAAAAATATAATTTATTTATATATAAGTATACATTATTTATTTATATATAAATATACATTTATATATAAATAATTAATTTATATAATAAAAAAATATAATTTATTTATATATAAGTATACATTATTTATTTATATATAAATATATACAATAGAAACGTTCAACAATGAGATAGATAGATAGATAGATAGATAGATAGAGTGAGAGAGAGAGAAATAGTGATAGTGATTGAGAGTGAATGAAAAAGTGACAGAAAGAAGGAAGATACGTATTTATCGAGAGAGAGAGAGAGAGAGAGAGAGAGAGAGAGAGAGAGAGAGAGAGAGAAAGAGAGAGTAAAAAAAGTATAAAGAGTTTCGGTTGGATTTTACAATTCAGCCGAGAAAAATACGAAACGATAAGTGTTATCGATCTCGAAACCCGCAAGATTCCGGTAAAGCGTTCATCATTTTCTGATTTCTATCGAAGGACGATTTAGAGGACACCGTATCGATTATCGAATTTGAAAGGTTTTCTAACGTAAAATATGTACCGAACTGCTATAACGACATAAAGGTATCGATAATGTAAATGTAAAAAAGGATCGTTCAATATTTACGATTATGCTTAAGTATAATAGATTTCGTTGTTTGATTTTGTTTCGATACTTCTTCTTTTTCTCCTTTCGATTTGAAATAATCTTTTAATTTAAAAAAAGAAAGAAAAATAATAATAATAATAATAATAATAATAATAATATTAATAATGATCATATCTTTTTCTTCTTTCATTTTATTTAGCTTTTTTACCTTTCATTTTCTTTTTTATTATTTTTTTTCTCGATTCTGATTCTTTACAATGTCAAATTTAATGTATCTCATTATTATAATATTCCTATGCTTGTACATTATATATATATATATATATATATATATATATATATATATATATATATATATATATACGTATATATAAATGTCGAAAATGCGTAGGAAGATAAACGTAATTATTGTATATACATATATCGTTACATATGTACTCCATCGATCCTATATTAATTTCATTTTAATATCTTTTTAATTTAAAAGAGCTTTGATTCCTTTATTCCCTTTTATTTTTATATTTCCAATATCGAATAACATGTACTTTATATAATATATCTATACGTATTAGTATTTTGTATGTGTGTGTGTGTGTGGGTGGGTGTATTGATAAAATGTAAAGAAAGATAAACATAACGATTGTACATGTATATTATTACGTATTCCATCGATTTCATATATACCTATATTTGTTTTATTTAAGTATTTTTTGATTAAAAAAAAAAAAAAAAAGAAAAGAAATTACTTTTCTCTTTTTCTTTTTCTCTGCTTTTCTCTCTCTCTCTCTCTCTCTCTCTCTCTCTCCTCTTCTTTCGTTCCGATTTTAATTCCGCATTATTCGAATCGCACGTTAATCCTATCGAAAAAATATTTGTCCGTTTGTTTATTCGTAGTAATTAATATCTCATTTTTTCCACGTATCCTTTCAACCTCGTCAATATCCTCGAATAATAGATATCCACTTGTGATTGCGTCAGATGCGTGTAGAAAGAAAAAAAAGAAAAAAAGTGCTACGTTGGTTCCTAAATATTTTTCACGGCATATTTCGTTCTCAATATGTGTGTGTGTGTGTGTGTGTGTGTGTATACACACGTCCAATTTTCGTTCTCCTTTTCACGTATTTCTATTTGATTTTAATTTTTAATTTCGTCATTACGATATCTCCTTCGTGCTCAATGAATTATTTGAATTTGTTTTCTTTTTTTTTTTTTTTTTTCTTTTTAAATCTTCAATGGCATACAATTTTTCCAATAAATCTTCAATCTTCACAATTAATTTTCAAACATACGTTTTCGTACATCTTAGTCAAAATCTTATAATTATTATCATTATTACTATCATCATCATCATCATCATCATCATCATTGTCTTACTTTCATAAAGAATTATCACAAATTTCAATAACTACGAACTTCATCGTTATTTATATTATCGTTCGATCCGACATAGACATTTTATTTTTTTTTTTTTCTGTATCGTAAACGTTCTCATCTCTTTCCCAAACAAAACACATCGTTCGATTATCGTCGGATACGATTATTACATCGCATCAATTATAACATTTTAATTTCAACGATTTATCGAACACACTCGTGTCCCGGTCGCAAATGTTAACAATTACTATCGTACCATTGTCATTATCATTGTCGTCGTGTTGTGTCATAATCGTTACACGTGTATACTATATTATAATCGTATTATCGTTCGAGATCGTCGTTCACGGATAATCGGAAAACGTCAAACGAAAAAAGGGAGAATGGAAAAAATAAAGTGAAAAAAAAAGAACTACGAGGAAGACAAAAATTTTTCGAGGGTAAAAAAACAACGATGACAAAGAGAAGAAAAAAGAAAGACAAAATGGCGCGTATCCGAATCGTTGCCCATACACGTAATTTCCGTAGAATCCCATCCAATGAGAAAAAAAAAAAAAAAAGAAAAGAAAAAAGAAAATACATCAATGAAATAGCAAATGATATCTCCATCGAGTCAAAGAGAAAGAGAGAGAGAGAGAGAGAGAGAGAGAGAGAGAGATGATTTCTCGTTCTCACTATTTTTAATCCTGGACTTTCGTTGTACACAAAGGAAGAATCAACGGAAGAAAGAAAGGAAGAAGAGAGATCACAGAAGAGATATGCGTTTGTCCCCTTTAGTGGATAGCAATAACGTTACACCGGAATACTATGAAACAAGGAGAGGGAGCGAGAGAGGGTGGGAGAGGGATGGATGGACTTTAAGAGGGAGAGAGAGAGAGAGAGAGAGAGAGAGAGAAGGTAGACGTAGAAAGAGAGGATAGAAGGGAACGAAGATATACGAAGCGTCAAATTGGATAAAAATGTATTT
>OU426994.1:4814924-4854924 GCA_911387935.1 Dolichovespula saxonica | reverse complement strand
ATTCCACTCGACTCGACTCGGCGCGATCAAGTTTCAATCTACCATCGAGTAATTATACGCTTATTCGATTCTACTCTCATTACGTCGAGGCGTAAAATTGTATTTCGAACGATAGAAAAAAAAATAAAGAAAAAAAAGAGAGAGAGAGAGAGAGAGAGAGAGAGAGAGAGAGGGAAAAGAAATATTCCAAGTGCACAACTCGAAATTTCCTTGTTTATTCTTTTTTTATTTTCGTTCTTTTAAAAAAAAAAAATATATATATATATATATTTTATTTATACATACGATATATATATGTATGTATGTATATATGAAAATCTATTCGTTATTTGTTAACGAAAGATAAAGTGGGAAAATTCGTTTTCCCGCGCGTTCCTTTTTTCTGTTTCCTCGTTCGAAAGAGGTTTTCGAAAAAAAAAAAAAAAAAAAAGAAGAAAAAAAGATAAAGAAGTTTCGCCGCCGTAAACACGCTCCAAAGTCTCTGCCAAAGGGGAAAGAGAGAGAGAGAGAGAGAGAGAGAAAGAGAAATAAAAAAAAAGTGGAAATATACTTTACGTACCAACGTGATCGTGTGTCGGTATTGAAAGCCGAAGAAGTAGAAAGAAAAAAGAAGAAACATACAAACAAACAAACAAACTAGGAGAAATTATTTCGTGCCTTTCCTTATTTCGGATTTCTCTTTACACTTATCTTTCACATTTCTATTCTCAAAAGTTCACAGAAGTCAAGTTCGTTTTCTTTTTTTTTTCGTTGTTCCCCTTTCTCAATCGGATTTAATAAACGTGAAGATAAAAGAAAAGAAGAGAAAGAGAGAGAGAGAGGGACATCATGAAGAATTTAAAGTCGAGGAGAGAGAAGGAGAGAGACGGATTCTCATTGTTTCTAATCACTAGGTAAACTGTGAACTTTAACGTGTCTGAGAAACGCGTCTAAGGATAAACAAGACGGAATAAGACGAACGATAAAAAAAAAGGAGAGAAGAAGAAGAAGAAGAAGAAGAAGAAGAAGAAGAAGAATAAAGAAGAAAAACGACGAAGTGAATGTTTCGCCGCCTGTAAAAACTTTCCGTTAAATTCAACCTAACTTTGAATCGCAAAAACGTAATAACGATCGAGAAAACCATTAATCGAGATTTCACACGGTGTATCAACGTTCGCGTTCATTCGAGGTTCGCGTCGTACCGATTGTAAAAAAAAATAAAAATAAAAAAAAAAAGAAAAATAAAAGAAAAAAAGAACCACGAAAGAATTATTAAACAGCAAAGTGATCCGGCGTGCTGTCGAACTTACACGAGGACGAGGACATTGAAAATGCGTGAGAACGAGTGAGAAGGAACGAAGTGACTCGAGGAGGGCGGTGGAGCGATCGTCGAGAAAATAAACAAAACAAAAAAAAAAACAAAAATAACAACAAAAAAAAAGATCCAAGATCGATCGAATACTCTCGGAGAGTTCGAAGAAGACGAAATAGGAGGCTCGAGACTCGTTAAAGGAAAGGAAAAATTATCGTCGATGATCCTGGGGGGGGAAAACTTCGTTTGCGATTAGGTACGATCCCGCGAATCGATCGTATTGATCGGCCATAAGTAAAAGAAAAAAAAAAAAAGAAGAATAAGAACAAAAAAAAAAAAAAAGAAGAAAAATGACGAATTCGAACGTTACGACGAACTTGACCTCGTCGTTTTTGGATCTTAACAGTACCGTTAACGTCGATGATAATAGTTTCGCGTGCGGTAAAGGATGGAGATCGTTCAGTACGAATTATGCAAGGGTTCACGGTTGGGCCAGCCTATTGGTTTGCATATTCGGTTGCATAGCGAACAGTTTGAACATAGCTGTGCTCACAAGGCGCGACATGAGATCTCCAACGAATATGATATTGACGGGTTTAGCCGTGGCCGATTTATTGGTTATGATCGAATACGTACCATACGCCATACACATGTACCTATACCGTCGTCCAAGAAGGGACACCTTCACTTACGGCTGGGCCGTATTCGTTCTATTCCATTCGAATTTTGCACAGGTCTGTCATACCATATCAATATGTTTAACCGTGACCTTGGCTGTATGGCGTTACATAGCCGTAGCCCATCCCCAAAAGAATCACGAATGGTGTAGCCAAAGGAGAACGATAATAGCTATCGTTGGTGCATACTTGTTCTGTCCGATACTCTGCATACCGTTATACGTAACTACAGAGATCAGATCGCAGATCGAATTGTTGGACGCTAACGGTATGAGCGTTATCGACATAGGAGATGCTATTAACAATGCCAGCTACGATACGTTCAACGATACGTACTTTACTACCCTGTACTTCGTCAAATTGAAGAAAACACCCTTGGTCAACGGTATACTCGAGGAAATGAACTTTTGGATCTACAGCGTCGTCATCAAACTTATACCCTGCCTTGCGCTTACCGTTTTGAGCATCAAATTGGTTATGGTGTTGCTAGAGGCGAAGGAACGTAGAAAGAAATTGACGACGAATATCACGGCCTTGAGGACCAACGAGGAAATATTGGCGGATAAAGCGACGGGGACGGGAACGGGGACGGGGACGGGGACGGCAGGTGCTAACGAACGTACGAAAATAAAAAAGAAAAAGGCTAATAGAAACATGGAGAAGGAAAGGCAAACGGACAGGACGACGATGATGTTATTGGCCGTTTTATTGTTGTTCCTACTCACAGAATTGCCACAGGGCGTACTCGGTTTGCTAAGTGTCATATTGGGCTCGAGGTTCTTTCATACTTGTTACCTTATGTTAGGTGAGTTTCTTTACGAGATTTTCTATCTCTCTCTCTCTCTCTCTTTCTTTTTTACTTTCTCTTTAGCTACTTTCTCTCTCTCTCTCTCTCTCTCTCTCTCTCTCTCTTTTTTTTCTTTGCTAATAAAATTTCATAATAATTCAAACGAATATCGTAAAACAATTTTCCCCGCACGATTGCTCAATATTTTTTTCTTTTTCTTTTTCTTTTTCTTTTTTTTTCTGATGAATGCGATTTATTTCATGAATGCGTTTAACTCCGTGCTAATGCAATAATGATAATACATTTTTAATCGCACGCTTACGTGTCTTAACGTATTCTTTCAACTTTCTTATCCTTGTTTTTTCTTTATTTATTTATTTATTTATTGTACTCGCATCGTCCGCGCCAAATGAACGGTACGATTGGATTCTTCGAAGCTTAATTCTTATTTTGTTCCTCTTCCTCTTTTTTTTTACTCTCTCTCTCTCTCTCTCTCTCTCTCTATATATATATATATATATATATATATATATATATATATATATATATTTTTCTCCCTTCTTTCGCGCACACTCACTTTTTATCTCTCTTTCTCCTTTTTCCTTTCATTCTTTTCCCTCCTTCCCGCTCTTATTTACCGAAATCCGATGTTCGAGGAATTAACGTTGTGACGTCGACGTTGTGGATACACTCACGCGATTCGTACATCTTAAAATCCCACGGGATAATCTATCTGTCTTTTCTCCCGAAATGGACCTTTCTACGGGCACATTATCGCGAAAAGTCGATTCGTGGATAAGGGAGGTGGAAGATACTGGGCGCAGGGGGGAGGGAGTGGGAGTGGGAGGGGGAGGGGATGGAAGAAACGTTTGCTACGTTCTATCTACGGTATCATATTCCCCTTTGGTTTGTTCTTGTTTCTCATTAAATTTCTTCGTTCTCTCTCTCTCTCTCTCTCTCTCTCTGTCTCTCTTTATTTCTATCTCTCTCTCTCTCTCTCTCTCTATATATATATATATATATATATATATATATATATATATATATATATATATATATATCTATCTCTGTCTTTCTTTTCCTCATACGAAATCGTACTCCCATTATCATAGAAAAAAAGAGAGAGAGAGAGAGAGAGAGACAGAGATAGAAAGTGAGTGTGTTTGTTATTACTGAAAGAAAGAAAAAAAAAAAAGAAGAAAAAATAAATAAGACATAATTAGACGTTATATTCGAAAATAACTCGGCGTTATTCTTGCCGAGGAATGTTCCCTCGTATTTCTTTCTCTTTCGTAATTTTCTTTTTATCCCCCCCCCTCCATCCCTCCCCACCTACCCACCCCCGCGGTTCGAAGATTGACTCCGAATAGAAGAAAATATGAAAATAAACGTCTTGTTGATTCGATCATTTTGATCGATCGAAACGATCTATTTATTTTATTTTATTTTATTTTATTTTATTTTATTTTATTTTATTTTATTTCGTTTCCTTGTTTCTTTTCCCTTTCTCTTAAAAAATAAAAATCTTATCGAGCACGTTCAATCGCGTTCGAACGAGAGTAAGAAAGATACGAAAAAAAAAAAAAGAAAAAAAGAAAAGAAATATGTAGAAAAGCGATGTAAAAAGACGCACCTCGAGAGATTGAGAGAGAGAGAGAGAGAGAGAGAGAGAGAGAGAAAGAGAGAGAGGGAGAGAGAAAGAGATAAAAACGAAATGAGAGTAAAAGCTCTCGCTCTCGTTCGAGAGTTCCCGTTCATGCGTTCCCACGAAAACTCATGCATCGAACGTTTTAATTAAATTCTTAACAATATTTTATTTCCTTTCCTCGTTTCCCCGTTTGTTCCCTCTTTCTTTCTCCTTTTTCTGTTTTTTTCTTCTTCCTTTTTTCTTTTTTTTTTTTTTTCTTTTTTGGTTTCTCTCTCTTCCCCTCGAACCTTTCATAAACTTTCCATAAAATCTATTGGTTGGTACCGTGCATTGCGAAAAGTTTATATAGAAAAAAAAAAAAAAAAAAAAAAGAAAAAAGAAAAAAAGAAACTAAAGAAAGAAAGAAAAGAAAAAAAAGTGGGCGGAGTAGCATGGTCGAAGAAAGATAAGCATGATTATCTCTAATAAAGCATTGTAAATATGGGTCACGATATATTATACGTAAATACATATATTATACATTACTTGTATAAAAGATATCTCTCTCTCTCTCTCTCTCTCTCTCTCTCCCTCTCTCTCTCTCCATACCTACAAATATATATATATGTATATATATATATATATAAAAACTGGGACGAGTTATATTTCTCTAGTTTATATTATCAATGGTTTGCAAAAAATAAGCCATTGTTTCGATGCATTGCATGTGTTCTAACTTTTTATCTTCTCCTCGTATTCTCTCTCTCTCTCTCTCTCTCTCTCTCTCTCTCTCTCTCTCTCTCTCTCTCTCTCTCTCTCTCTCTCTCTCTCTCTCTCTCTCTCTCTCTCTCTCTCTCTCTCTCTCTCTCTCTCTCTCTCTCTCTCTCTCAAACTAACTATCGTCGAAAACGGTGAAACCGCAAGGTCCATACAATCGAACTGATGGCTTAGCTCCCTTTTCATTTCACTAATCGACTAGGCGGCTCTTTGTTCCACTTGCGATGGTAGAAGATCGACCAGATTTTTATCTCGCTCGAGTGACGACGCGAAATGTAAGTACATCTTTTTTTTCCTCCTCTCCCCACCCCCTTTTCTTCTTTCCTTCCCTTTTTTTTCGCTTATTTTCTTTCTTTTTTGTTTTATTTTTTTTTTCGATCCCAAGAACAAATCATTCCTCCGCAGGGTTTATGGCGAGATAAAAATCGCTGGTACGAATTAATGTTTTTAACAAAAAAAAAATAAAAATAAAAATAAAAATACAAAAAAAAAATCGACAGATCTGTCCCGATTCGTTGACGCGAAAAGTAGGTACATTCTTTTACCCCTCCTTTATTTTCTCTTCTTTTTCTTTGTTTTTTTTTTTTTTGATCCCAAGAACATGTCATTTCTCCGCAGGATTTATGGCGAGATAAAAATCTTTAATACGAAATAATGTTTTCGACCGAAAATAAAAGAGATCAACAAATTTATTCGTACCGTTCCGTTCAATTTTTCCGTTCAGTTTCTGTTCAGTTTCTGGTACGATTCTGTATTAACCGAGAGGTACGTTTCTCGATTAAACGTGTACCTCAATGGAAAATAATTTATTTATCTTTCGAATATCGTATCGTATGTTCGATTACGTGCGCAGTATAACACGAGTACGCACGAAGAAGATACGCACACATGCACGCACACGCGCACTCACATCGAGCGCACACGCGCGTATGTTAATTTGCTCATTTATGGACTACTGAATACAAATATTGGTTGATTCGCTTTGTAATACGTTAATACGATTATAAATATTTGAAGAAATTAATGAAGGGATATTAAAGGAAGAAAAAAAAAATATAGGAGGACGAAGAAACGTATATTGTTCTTTAAAACACGCGCGTGCACGCGCACACACGAACACACACACACACACGCGTGTACGTACGTACGTACGTATGTACAATTATATCCGAAACGAAAAATAAATTTATCTGATATAAAAACGATCGTTAGGCGACTACCGTTTTAAAGAAAATAAAAAGTATGAAAGGGACGTGTTAGTTGGATATTATTTCAAAAAGGGTTACGGATTTTATATATATATATATATATATATATATATATATATATATATATCCGACACAACGATCAATCTTCAAACAAATATCTAAAATAGAAAATGGAAGTAGGAAAGGATATTTTACTGTGTCATACGTGAGGAAATTTAATGATCGATCTTTTTAAGTAAATAAATAATAGCATGATGAAAAGGAACATAAAAAAGATTTTAAAAATATATATATATATATATATATATATATATATATATATATATATATATGTATATATATACGTTGCTCTGATAACATTGAACAAGGAATAAATTTATTCAACGTAACGATGGATTTTTAAATTAAGAAAAAAAATAAATAACCAATATATATATATATATATATATATATATATATATATGTGTGTGTAAACATATATGAACAAAGAAAAAAAATTCGTTCCGTTCTTATCGCTAAAATAGTACGAAATATTTTTTGTTCCTAACGCAACGATAAAATCTAAAGAGAAAGAAAAGAAATTAATTAATTAACGAATCAACAAGTCTTTACTTTCTTTCTTTCTTTTATATATATATATAATCGTAAAATGGAGAAATATCTGTTGCCCTCGTAAAAAAGAAAACGAAAAAAAAAAAAAAAGAAAAGAGAGAAGAACCAAAACGAACGAATAATTCAACGCGACGACATAAATGACACGTTGGACAACTGAACACAAAGAAGAAGAAAAGGAAAGAGAAAAAAAAGAATAGAAAACAAAACGGATCGTTTCGATGACATCGGTTCTGCGTGGGGAAAAAAAAAGATAATTAGAAAGGAAAGAAATGATCCGATAGAGAAAGAAAGAAAAAAGAAAAAAAAAGAAAAAAAAAAGAGGAAAAAGAAAACGAAAGGAACGAACGAAATTTAATGGAACGACTATACGAATCCGAACGAAAGGGACGAATAAAAGATATCTGAACAAAGAAAAGAAAAGGGAAGGGAAGAAAAAAAAAAACGGAACTAAACGAAAAAGGAAGAAGTAAGAGGTAAGAGAAGTAATAGAAGTAAGAGAAGTAAGCCAAGTAGGAAGTAAGGAGTAAAGAAAAAAAAATAAATAAATAAATAAATAACAATCGAAAAATCCATAAAAACGAAAGGACCGGATCTCGCAACTTTCACGGATTAGAATGACACGTTTGTAGAGAAAAACGTAACAGGTGAAGGGGTAGTAAGGAGGGGGGGGGAAGGAGGAGCGGAGAGAAAGAGTAAAAAAGAAGAAAAGAAAAGAAAAAGAAAAAGAAAAAAGACGAACCAATGACACATCGACTCTGTTAATTAAGTTTCCCCGAAGACGAATTAGTCCCGATTTCTCGGTGACAGTTTTCCAAGAGATTTACCTACGCGAGTTTCCCCGACCACGGGTTCTCCCCCCCCCCCTCTCACCCTCATCCCTTTCCCCCTTGTACACCACCTCACCCGTTCCTTTCACGCCCCTCCTCAACCCCACCACCCAGCACCACCCAACACCACCCCATCGTTAAAACATGTTATATTCGTCAATACCGAGAGTTCGTAGGTACAGCGTAGAACTGGTAGGACCGGTAGAACGATATTTATCTTTTACGATGACCATTTCTTAACGCGAGATAGAAACAAACAACCCAACGAAACAGGGTGTCCACTTTAGCTTGGCCCGAACTAAGATTTCACTTCTTCGAAGTTCGACGAACGTCTTCGAGGATCCATCGAATCGTGAACGAGCAAGACATAAACGCTAGCCTTTCTGGATACCACCCACCCCTCTTCGTCTCTTCTCTATCTATCTCTCTCTCTCTCTCTCTCTCTCTCTCTGTCGCTCTCTATATTCATCTCTATCTCTCTCTCTCACTCTTTCTCTCTCAATACTTCAGAGTGGCAAAGTTGTCCTGGTTTACGAAGTGCAAGCACGTGATGCGGCTATTATTCTCTCGCCTTCATGGCGATGCTTCATGTAAAGGTGGTAGCTCAGAATTTACCCTCCTCCACCCTCCACCCCTCTACCAATACCCTTCACCCTCCACACCCGCCGTTCTAACCCTACCATCATCCCTACACGGACCACCTCCCCTCCCTTCGTCGGCTCGTCCGTCTCTCGATCACCGCCACTCCCCTCCACTATCCCCCACCCCTCACCCTCAACCGACTCTCCTCCACAATGCACAACGTCGACTTCGAATAAAGAAGATCTCTCTCTCTCTCTCTCTCTTTTTACTCTCTTTTTTCTTTTTTTTTTTTTTTCCCTTTAAAGAATATAATACGATATTGATCAATCCTGGCAGCAAATGGCGGGCATTGTGTGCATTGAAAAAATTTTTAACGATCATCGCATTTCAGAGGGAGGAAAAAAAAAAGAAGGGAGAAAATTTAATTCGCACACGTTCGTGTGTGTGTTTGTATTTGTGGGTTCATATATATATATATATGTATATATGTATGTATATGTATGTATATGTTTGTATGTACGTACATACATACACGTAGAAAATGATTCATTTTCTTTCATTCTTTCTTACTTACTTACTTTCTTTCTTTCTGACTTTTCCTTTTATTTTTATTTTTATTTTTTTTTTTTTTTTATATTTTTATTTTCTTAGTATATATATATATGTATACTTGATATTATATTAGAATTATACGATGAATCATTTTAAACCCCATCTCATTTTTATTTCTTATTCGCAATTCGTTTACTTTATTTATTTTTTTTTTTTTAATTTTCTTCCGACCTTTCCTTGTCTTTTTCTTTTTATTTCTTTTTATAACCATTCCTTTTATTTTTTATTTTTTTAGTATATATACGTATACTCGATATTATGTTAGAATTATACGATGGATCATTTTAACCCCGTCTAATTTTTATTTCTTATTCGCAATTTGTTTACTTTATTTTTTTTCTTTTTTTTTAATTTTCTTTCCTTTTTCCTCATACACGTTATTCGCATACAAGTTGTCAAACATCTCGGAGAAATATAATATCCGTTTCAAAAATTGATCAAAACTGTACGCATTTTATTATCGCGTCACACGTACGCATGTACATTTATATCGATACATAATTCGCCACTCCTCCTCCCCCTCCCCCTTCCCTATCATCACCCTCCCCGCCCCCCAACTTAAAAGTTATTCCCAATGTCCCTTTCGTTCGACTTTACCTTGATCGATTTTTTTTCTTCTTTTTTTTTTTTTTTATTATACCGCAAAGATTATCGGTCGGTGAAGTTTTGAAAATGCGTTATATATTTGAAATCAACGCAAGCGTTTGATCATGATAGCTAATTCTGCGAAGCGAGCTAATAGAACTGCCTGCTTATATCATAGCGGTTAATCGTGCGAAATTACCGATCACTAATTACTCGATCGACTCGACGAATACAATTCCGTTCGTAAAAGCGAACGAAATAGTTCGTCAGACGATTTAACGGTTAACTAGACTACAAGAGCTATGATCTAATCGATCAAAATGATCATAATTATGCGTACGTATATATGTACATACGTATGTATCTGTTTACGTATGTATATAATGTACAATGTACATATCATGCAGTTACATATGTACATATATGCGTACATTAAACAACAACGTCGAAGGAAACAATGGTGGAATGATAAATATGGTAATATATACCATCATTTCATGTCCTTCATACACGGACATTATTATTATTATTATTATTATTATTATTATTATTATTATTATTATTATTATTATTATTATTATTATTATTATTATTATTATTGTTATTATTATTATTATTATTATTAATATCATTATTGTCATGGTTAAATTTAACCATTGTATCATAATTATTTGTATCATTATTATTATTATTATTATTATTATTATTATTATTATTATTATTATTATGATTATCATTGATATAATATATTTTATTTATTATCGACATATTTATACAAAGATATTATTATTATTATAATTATTATTATTATTAATATCATCATCGTTATAATTAAGTGCAATGATAATGTCGTAATTATTTGTCTAATTATTATTATTATTATTATTATTAATATTATTAATATTATCATTGATATAAAATATTTTATTTGTTATCGATATTTTGTTAATATTATTATCAATCAATATAATTATTATGTAATAATTGAAATAGTAGAATTCTAATAGTAAAATCCTACAATTTTAATAATAAAAATATGCTGTTAGTATTATTTTAATTATTACGGATATGAATTGTTCTTCAGAATACATTGTTCTTTCTTTTCTGTTCTTCTTCTTTTTATTCCTCGTTTGTATATCATTATTAATCAAGTAATTACGTTATATTAATCAATTGAAATAAAATTATCAAATTCGTGTAATTTTATCATCACGTTTATTACTATTACTCGTGTTCCAATAAATTGAAATAATAGTATCATCGATCAATCAAGATTTGTAAAATTATCGTTCGCACCGTTACGTTATTTACGTTTGTTATTTCAACGCTATTCTTATAAATCAAGTAATCGTTTTATTGAATAATTAAAAATAATAAAAAAAACAATAAAATTTAACGTGAAATTACTGGTATAGTTAATTAATAAAATACCACAACGATATGATGGAATCACTTTTGATATTGTATTAATATTATTATGGTTATTATATCAGATATTAATTATTTAATAATAATAATAATAATAATAATAATAATAATAATAATAATAATAATAATAATAATAATAAAAATAATTACATACTAAATTAATACGATTCCCGTACAAATAATTCGATCTTTCGATATATTTATAAAAAAAATTCTAACGGTAAAAGAATATTTTCTAAATTTAGAAAAATATTTCTTTTAATTTATTTTTTTTATATATTAAACACACACACATTTGTATTTGAATCTGAATGATGAATTATAATTAATTTTAAATTCGACGTACCCCAAGTTTACGACTTGGACGTTTTAGAATCGTTAAAAATAATTCCCGACCTAATTCGAAAATCTAATCGTCTCAACATCTATGAGAAATCCGCGAAACATAAAACATAGTTGACATTTGTCTATTCATCCTTGTCACCCTTTCTCTTCCTTTATTTATCTTTCTCTCTCTCTCTCTCTCTCTCTCTCTCTCTCTCTACCCCCTTTCCTTTTTTTTTTGTTTCCTTCCTCTTCTTCTTTCTTTCCTCTTCCCTTTTTTCTTTCATTTCTTTTTTCTTACAATTAGTTTACTTCGCACGTTAACACGATCGTTGAATTCCACGGTGAACCGAAATCACGGTTGAAGAACTTTCGTTTTAATTAAAAGCGAAGACATTTCAAGAAAAGAGGCCAGGTCGAATAAAAATTTTCTGCAGCGTGAGCAATGAAAAAATAAGAATAAGAGGGAGGAAGAGGAGGAGGAGGGAGGAAATGAAGGAAAGCTGCGGAAAATTTTTTTTATCCTGATTTTATTAGTATTAATATTAATATTTTTATTATTATTTCACACACACACACACACACACACACACGCACACACACTAAATCTATCTTAATTTTTGTTGCAAAAATTTTCTTCTCCGACAACTTCGAGATTGATTACCATTTCAACGCCCGTATGTATCGTTCGATTTTTATTATATTTATTGTTATCGTATTTCTTTTTTTATTTTGTAATTTTTATTATATCACACCCATTTTTGATTCGCTTTCGGTTATCGACATCGACGTGACGTTACAGGTACGAATGAAATATTTCTCAAAAATATTATTTTATATTCGCATTTACATACGTCTATATTCTCGCAGAAAATTTTTCTTCCCACTGTGTTGCCCCGTTTACGAGTGTGAACGCATTTTGCATGTTATTATCGATAATTCTTAACGTTTCGATATTGTGCGAGAACTTTCTTTCTTTTTTTTTTTTTTTTTTTTTTAACACGACGCCCACGCCGACGAACACAACAATCGACGATATTCGTGTTTTTTATTTAAAAAAAAATTCTTTTTTCCTTTTTTTTTTTTTTTTTTCTTTTTAATTTAATTTTTTCATCTATGTCGTGTACTTTATGATCTTGCATTTTTTGTCCTTTCTTTCTGCCTTTTTTTTGTTCGTTTGCTTGTCCGTTCGATACTCGCGACTCTTATCATATTGAAAATAATACCTTCCATAAAAACGATACGCAAAGTTAAAAGGAATATTATATTGTACAGTTAATATCATCGTTAAATAGACAACATTATAATGGTTAAATAGACAACATTATAATGGTTTCCATTTAAACGTATGCGAATAACATTTACGGTTCTCAATGTCGGCAAATAAATTCTACGAGGTTTCTCGTATACCTCGTTCGTATTACAGACGGATATTTTATATGGCGTCGATGGTATACGGAAAAGGAATCCTCCATACTTGATTCCACGGAATTCGGAAGAAGAAAGAGAATTAGATGTGACCTATCGATGTTACTAAATCCATGGTGACCATAAAAACGTCCTACGAACGTGCCACGGGAATAATTATCGGCGAATAATTGATCGCTTTCGTCCGATATAATTTCTTCCCTTATGCTTCCTTTTTTTTCTTTTTATTTGAGAAATAGTACGGGGAAAAAAATTGAAATTAGTTTTACATTTTATTTTTTGCCTTTTAACGAAAACACAAAGAAAAGTATTTCAATATTTTAACGATTTATTGTGAGACAAAAGTTTAATATGAAGATACAATGAAAATTATATGACCTGTCTATGTACCTGCACGTAGATATTATATTTTAGTTGGAATTTTATCTAAATTATAATATTATAAGAGCAACCTATGAAAAAAATAAAAATAAAAAAAATAAAGAAAAGAACAAATTTAATTAAATCGATTTTTATAATATAACGACGAAATATATTATTGTGAAAAATTATGATATATACATACATATTATATATACAAACATATATATATATATATATATATATATATATATATATATGGTCATCGTAATATAAATATTATTTATTATACATAATAATTATAAAAGGAAAAAGGACAATTCACTTACCAATTCGTTCGAACGAATTTCTTCGACGATTTATATTTCAATAATTGATATTCGTTAAACTCACATAATTTAATAGTACCTCGTTCGATGACGACTGTAACGTTACTAACTCGCCGTTCGCAAAACCTTTCTCCGATGGCGACAATACAAAAACACGTGAAATCCTTGAAACGATCGGGGATCACCTTTATAACAATTCAAAGTCAAAATTTATTCGCGATATAAACGAACGATCCGAGACTAACCTATCCGTATCGAATCAATGTAAATAATAGTACCTCGTATAGAAAACGGCAATATGACTTATCAGTAACGAATATATACGTTTTTGTTTCTTTCCTTCTTTTCTCTTCTCTCTCCACAATCTCAACCCAACCCTTCTATTTATCTCTTTTCAAAAAGTACATACATTATATCGATCGATTTCGATATTTTCTGCTTTCATTGAACACACACACACACACACACACACACAGATAGAGAGAGACGCATACACAAACATTATACTAACGTATTCCTATACTCGAGATTATTCTTGATAGAGAATCTCATCCTATCATCTCTCTCTCTCTCTCTCTCTCTCTCTCTCTCTCTCTCTCTCTCTCTCTCTCTATCTATCTATCTATCTATCTATCTATCTATCTCTCTCTACCTGTATCTCTATCTCTATCTCTATCTCTCTCTCTCTCTCTATCTCTATCTCTCTCTCTCTCTCTCTCTCTCTCTTCCTATTTTCTTCTCTTGTGCACGAACGACTGTTCTAACACTTTGTTGAAATATATATATATATATATATATATATATATATATATATATATATGTATGTATATATATGTATATATATATATGTATGTATGTATGTATGTATGTATGTATGTATGTATGTATGTATATAAACATATACGTATACATATGCATGTACATATGTATGTATGTATGTATGTATGTATGTATGTATATAAACATATATGTATACATATGCATGTACATATGCATGTACATACTCAGGGTCAAGTATTGTTGCATACGGAAGAAGGTTCGATTCGAAGGTAACGATTCAATGGTTCATTTTGATTTACGTTGCGACAATGACAATAAACGGGGTTATGCGATCGCAAAGGAAGCTCGAAGGGAATCGAATTAATTCGATTGCGTTTCGTTCTCTCTCTCTCTCTCTCTCTCTCTCTCTTTTTTTTTTCTTTTTTTTCTTTCTGCCCTTTTCTATATTTTTTTTTCACTCTTTCCCAATTTTCTAACTCGTATAACCGATCCAAGGATTAATTCATTTATATTTCGTCCCCGTTCTAAAGAAAGGAGAAAAAAAAGAAAAGAGAAAAATAAAGAAAGAAAAAAAAGAAAGAAAAAGAAAATATCCCATCGAATACATTTGGCATATTTGCGAGATCGATAATGGAATGATAAACGTAACTCTCTCTCTCTCTCTCTCTCTCTCTCTCTCTTTCTTTGTGTGTGTGTGTGTGATGCACAGTTGGAAAGAGGAGAGAAAAGAAAATGGGAAAAAAAGAAAAAAGGAAAAGAAAAGAAAAGAGAGGAGGGAAAAAAAAAGTAAAAGGCACAAAATCTATCCGTTGGTTCGATACAAACGTGAAAGGAAACGAAGAATTCGAAAATAAAAGTTCTCCTTTGCTTTCTCTCTCTCTCTCTCTCTCTCTCTCTCTCTTTCACATGTACGCATGCACGCACACACGCAACAACTTTTCTCTTTCTAACAAACATACTCTCTTCTCTCTCTCTCTCTCTCTCTCTCTTTCACACACACACACACATACTCTTTTCTCGCTCACACATACACATGCTTTTTTTCGCATACACACACACACACACACACACACACACATTCTTTACGCACGCGTACGCACGTACAAACACGCATACTGTTTTTTTTTTTTTTCCTTTTCTCATACGCTTACACTTTCTTCTCTGTGACACATACACACGCATGCACGCGCGCGCGCAAACAAACAAACTTACACACATTCCTATCTCTTCGATTCTTTTACCGATAGAATTCCGACGGGAATACTTGTAGAATATTTATTTGTACAAATTTTTGATTAATCAATCAAAGAAAGAAATTGTAATGGAATCGTTTTCGTTTGGTATCAGCATATGCGGTGACGTTTCCATCCGAAATCGTTGAAATTTCGAATCGTACAACGGGATGTCTGCTACGTCATTCTACGTTTAACGTGGTAAATCCTTCTAGTTTGATTGCGAAATACCTGCTCGCCGTTTTTGTAAAAGTCAACTTCATACGAGTTAAATTTTAACATCATTGTTCTCTACATCTCGATTATTTCCTTTTTTTATTATTTATATCAACTTTTCCTCTTTCTCTCTCTCTCTCTCTCTCTCTCTCTCTCTCTCTCTCTCTCTCTCTCTCTCTCTCTCTCTCTCTCTCTCTCTTTCTATCTCTCTCAGACACACACACACTTTCGTGTGTTAGTTCGCGCGCGTAAATTATCATTGTATAGCAATCATGAGCGTACGACAAATGTTACTATTTCAAATTATAAACGTACGTATCCGTTGGATAATTTTTATTTAAATCCAAAATAACAATTGCGTTCTAAATTGTAACTAAAGATATATGGTACAATTGAGCGTCACTGAGACTAACGGATTTATATTTAAGGTATATATTTTATATGCGCGTGTACCTATCATATACTTTATTCACCAGTATCTATATCTATTCTTTCTCTTTTTTCTATACTTTTACAAAGTGCTAATTGTTATTTCATGGTAAAATTAATCGTGAACATTTAAACGACAATTCATTATTATAAAATCGAATTAAATTAAATTAAATTAAATTAAATGTAAATCGGTATAAATTGTTAAAAATTTTAAGAGATGGACATTTCTTTTCTCTCTCTCTCTCTCTCTCTCTCTCTCTCTCTCTCTCTCTCTCTCTCTGTTTTTTCGTTGGATATTATTTTGGATAACCAAAATTTTTTTATTGAAAAAATTATTTGTAAAAACAAATCATTGAATATTCATTAAGATCACCTATCTCTCTCTCTCTCTCTCTCTCTCTCTCTTTCCTTTTTTAGTAATATAGATATTACTAAAAGATAGATATTAAAAGATAGATAGATATTACTATTACTATTTTTTAATAATATAGTTATAATAATATAATAATCGTGAGATTTCGTTAACGTCGCTGTAACGAATTGTAAACGACCAGATTTTTTTTTCTCCTTCTTTTCTTTGGAAGGTAAATAACAAAAAAAATTTTGTTTGATTCGAAAATTAATTATTAAGTGATAATTAATCATAGATATAATTGAGAATCACTGGGGGACACTATCAGATGTATATACGTCTAACCATATATTAGATATACTCTAGCTAACTCTACTGTAACATGATTAATTTGTACCGAGCTCTACGGAAACAATGTTAAGCGAAACTTCGAATCGAATCCCGTCGTATCAGTGGTGCTCATCGGAATCGTTCGATCGGTAGATCGATAGATCGATCGATCAAGCCGATCGATCGATCGCTTAACGATTTTAACTCGATCGCCAATAGTTATCGCGATTTCTTTTGTCCTTCCTTTTATCTTTTTTATTTTCTTTTACAGAATTTTGATTTGAAATATCGTTCGAAAAAAAAAAAAAAGAAAAAGAAAAATGTTCGATCCTTTTCCGTTCTTCTAATACGATTCGTATCTCGCATTGATCCTGCGCGTTCGAAAATTTATTCCTTCGCACGGTGACTGGGATCGAAATAGTTTTAAAAAAACAGAAAAAAAGAGACGAATAAACAACAACAGCAAAAATAACAACGAGTAACAGTTAAAATTTTAAAGTAAAGTAAAGTAATTCAAAAAAATAACTAATAACACTTTCGTTCGCTTCTTCTTTGTTTTTCAAATTTCTCTCAAAAATATTAAAAAAAAATTATATATATATATATATATATATATATATAATCGTAAAAAAATATTAAAAAAAAAAAAAAAAGGAAAATCTTGTACAAAGTATATATAAAAAAAAAAATATAAGGACGTAAAAAATAAACACGAACTAACACTTCGAACGTCAAATTTCTTGGAGACAAATTACTGGCACCATCGATCATCGATTTTTAACTTTCAAAAAAAGAAAAAAAAAGAAAAAAGAAAACATAAACGCAATATATCACTCGCTCAAGCGGACGACCCACGAGCGCGCGCGCACACACACACACACACATGAACGTACACACACGAAACACAGTCACGCCTAAAGAGATTGATCTTGAAAGTATAAGAGAATAAACTCAACCGTAGAAATTTCATTCCAAGAGAATCCTGGACTAAGCGAAAGCGATCGAAATAACGCGAGTAAAGTGGATCTATCGATAGATCAAAATCGAAACGACAAATGTTTCAAATCAGATGTAAATTGTGTCGGGATTAAAGTGCTTCTCCCTACAAGCACTACGATCCTGATATACCATTTTTCGATTTTATCGACGAAATGTGTAATTCAAAAGAATTACAAGAAAGAAAACAAGAATCTATGAAAGATACTTGAGTCGTTGAAAAACCATCAAGCGTTGTTTCGATCTCGACAACAGTACGAACGAAGTAATGACAATGACAAATCCTTCCTCCATTTTTTAGTCGTGCGCGATCGAAAAAAATAATAAATTCGAGTCTCGGAGTCGCTCTACAATTTGTACCTCGTGTTACAACTAACTTCGAGTCCAATTACTTGGGATTGGTGTTACATCCCGTGACGCTTTGAGAGCAACCTCCTCATTTATACGTAAACGGCTGTGAAATTTCGACTGTGGTAAAAAGAAAAAAAAAAGAAAAAAAAAAAAAAAAAAAAAAAAACAGAAAAGAAAAAAGATAGCGCACGTCTCCTTTGAAATCTCGAAAATAATTGATCGGTTGATTTTGTTGAAAATTGCACGAACGATTTTGTCGTTATATAAAAGGGAAGAAAGAAAATTCATCGAATGAATCGTGCAATGGGGAAATAGTTTTAATTGAGCTCGAAGGTGATCCGTGATGTCCTACACCTTCCCACGGGCACGATTAGGTATAACTACGATATCAGGGAGAAAATAGCTTATGTAGATTCTCCATGCGCGCGCGCGCGTGTGTGTGTAAGGATAGATACAATATATATATATATATATATATATATATATATATATAATAAGTGTAACCTAGATCAGTATTTCTCAACCTCTTCGAGAAACCCGTTAAATTTTTAATTAGTCCACAAAATAATATCGTTCTATCTTACCAAACAAAAGCGAGAAAATGAAGTTCTCCCGAGATGCGTATGTTTGTTCTTGAATAATTCGTAAGATATATTCATGAAGAATTAACGTTGGATATTCTTGATATTATATTACGCTAGAATACCAAACACGGCTACGAAGTCTTCCCGTCGTTCGAAAAATTTCATTTGTCTTTTCTTTTCTTTCCTTTTATGTTTTATTTTTTTTTTTTTTTAATTTAATCTCAACTTAATTTCAATTTTTGAACCAATATTGCCCCCTTAAAAATAAGTTTACGTTATGAGGATTTCTTTTTCGCGATTTCTTTGTTCGTTTGATTTTTTTTCATTTTTTGTTTGATAAGCCACGTTTCTTATTACGTCATAAATAAAATCTGTATGCTATAGGTTGGTAGGTGGGGGATTATTATACTCAGGGGAGTTATAGGTTGAGAAACGCTGGCCTAGATCATAGACGTAAATAATATTTCATCGAGTGAAGGATAGATAGATAGATAGATAGAGAGAGAGAGAGAGAGAGAGAGAGAGAGAGAGAGAAAGCCAGTGTTAGATCTTGAATGGAATGCTGAAACATAGAACAGTTGAGAATTCAGTAGCTCGTCTTAGAGCTTTTCGTCGAGACGCCATAAGGTACATTATATAGACTAATATCTATGATATTGTCGTCATTGTCGAGTGGTAAGGTACATACTAAAGGGAATATGCTAATAGTAGATACATACATACATATATACATACATACATACATACATACATATATATATATATATATATATATATATATATATATACCTACTTATATACCTACTTACTTGGTTACACACATAGATCCCATGCATGCATACATACATAAAATACATAATAATTGTCAGAAGACTGAATCTCTGAATCGTATTCATTCGAACAAGACGAATCGGAAATTTTCTTTTCGTGATATCACGTCGTGATAGAAGAAAAAAGACAAAAAAAAAGGTCTCTCGTCCCTCTTCGCGAAGGCATTTGTTAGAAGGAGATATTTTATCGAACGAAAAGACGCGAAAAAATTCTCAAAGCTTTCCGAAGGATTCTTTTTTTTTTTCTTTTTTTAGTTTACGAACGTCCATGGAAATTCCGAAAGACGGGGGAAAACTAAAGATAAAGAGGATCGGAAAAAGATAAAGGACGATTCTTTACGATCCCTCTCGTTCGCGTGTGTTTCGTTAAGTATTTGTTAAAAAAAAAAATAAAGAAAAAAGTAGGAGAAAAAAAAATCGTTAGGTTCGATGTGTTCGACAGCGTGCACATTTTGGTGGATCGTTCATTCATTTATTTGTTTAGTTTTTCTTTTTCAACGCAAAACAATAAACTATAAACTGCATTTGCCTTCTCGAAACCAATCAACGTCGAATACAAACGTTAGGCTCCCTTATATTATTATATATTATCCTATATATATATATATATATATATATATATATATATATATATATAAAATAGAAAAAATGAAAAAAAAAAAAAACACCAATGAAAAACAATAAAACGTAAAAAGAGGCTTTCGATTCAAGCCGATTTTTGAGGTTTTCATTCGACAAAAACAAAAAATATCAATGATCGAACGTGACCGGGCAAATTCGATTTAAAGAAAAATAAATAAATAAATAAATAAATAAAAGAAAAAAAAACCGAAACATTGCGATAGTCCTCCGAGGACTGCGAGAAACGAAGCATGGCTCGCGTGACAACCCAAAAAAAAAAAAAGAGAAAAAAATTAACGTGTTATAAAAAGGATTCAAATAATGATACGAGAAATAATCTTGTAAAGGATTGTTCGACCCTCGTTTAATTTAATTCGAATAAGTCGAATAACATTTCAAGATACGACTTTACAAGGATTAGAAAATTTTTAAAACTCATTGGCATCGAGAAAACAACGTTCAAAGTTTAAAGTTATTTTAAATAGTTGGATAATAATCGTCGTACCAGTCAGGGACGACTTCGAACGGCCGTGTAACTTCGTCAATTTCTTTTACTTTTTTATTTTTTTTTTTTTTGTTTTTTTCTAAAATCACCCGATAAAAAATATTCTCGAGAGAATTTTAAAAGGATAATACCGTGGAATATAATTTTCTTTCCCTTTTTCTATTTTTTTTTCTTTCTCTCTTTTTTTTCTTTTTTTTTTTTTTGAAATATCGATTCTTTCGAACCGAATAAGTGTACTTAACTCGTTAATTGGGAAATCTCGATTAAGATCCACTCAATTCATTCCGATTATCGAGAATTCTCGATTAATGACGTCGTCGAGGTGAAGAAATATTATATATTAATATTCCGTCTTTTCTAAGTCGATTATAATCAATATACATATATATATATTTATACCTAAATATAAATAAATAAATATATAATATATATATATATATGTATGTATGTATATATATGCACACACACATAAATATACAGATACCATAATATATATAAATATATATTTATATATATAATAAAAAAATATATATACATATATTGTGTATAAATACTCACATACGTAAAATAAATATATACAATAGAATATGTATATATACAATAGAATATATAATAGAATATGTATATAATATATGTGTATATATATATATATATATATATATATATATATATATATATATATATATATATATATATATATATATATATATATATATATATATATATATATATATATATAGATAGATAGATAGATACATGCGTGTACATTTAAAAGTCAAGCTTTAAAATCGATAAACGAAAAACTGTGCCACGTAAATTACAATTAAAAGTACATCATTGACTCGGACGTAATCAAGGTGAGGTTGACTTCTCACGCGATTCGTACTTCCTGTTCTCAATTCTTTTTTTTTTCTTCTTCTTTTCTTTTCCTTTCATTTCCTTTCTCCGTTATTACATCTATCATTCATTCTCTGTCTCTCTTTCTCTCTTTCTCTCTCTATCTCACTCTCTCTCTCTCTCTCTCTCTCTCTCTCTCTCTCTCTCTCTCGCACACACTCTTCACACATTCTCATTTTCACTCTTTCTCTTTCATAAAATTAAAATACGTATGAACGTCCATATCTATATGAACATGTATTTACACAACTACACGCAACTAAATCGCATTGTCACCCGTATGTACGTACGTACCCGCAAAACCCATTTTAATATCTAATCCCAATACGATTTTCACCCCCTCACCCTCACCCTCATCCCTCACCGATCGATCGATCCGGAAAATCTCGAGTAAGGGAGTAAGCCAACGCCGACGGTGGTGGTGGTGGTATCTTTTGTTCTGCTCGTTAATTCTCGGATTTTCGGAATGCGGACTTCAATTTTATGTACCTCTCATACGATAGAAGAAAGTTTGAACGATTTCATTCGAGTAGTCATTAACTCGTACCGCGATTAATTTTCCTCCCCTACCCTGCCCTACCCTCCCCTCCCCACCTCCCACTCCAATCATCTTAATCGCATCGTGCAGTCATGAGCGATTGTTTTGTCCCCCTTTCTTCTCGATAATAATTAAACCTCGATCTCTATCTCGATCGAGATCTCGATCTCGATCTGTTGTGCGTTGTCTTTGATTCGTGAAACGCGATAAGAATTTTACTTCGATAAATATTCCATTAAAAAACGGGACATTACCGTTGTAAATTCAAATAATTAAGCGCATTGTTTGTGTCCAACGAGAGATAGATAGATAGAGAGAGAGAGAGAGAGAGAGAGAGAGAGGAAATGATAGAGAATTTAAAATTAAAAAGAGACGGAGAGAGCGTTGGAGAATTTAAGATTAGTAAAATTGAATGGAAATTTATAGAAAATTTCAAATTAGAATGAGAAGGGGAAAGAGACGTAGGACAATGAAAAATTAAAAATTATGAAGAGAGGAATGGAGAGAGATAGAAAGAGAGAGAGAGAGAGAGAGAGAATTATCGAGAATTTAAGATTAGAAAGAAAGGAAAAATGTCATGAAGGAATCAATATTAGAAAGTGAGAAAGAAGAGGAGAGAGAGAGAGAGAGAGAGAGAGAGAGAGAGAGAAATTAATAAGAAATTCAAGATTAGAAAGAAAAGGGAATGTAGGAAAAAATTTTTAATTAGAAAAAAAAAAGAAAGTGATAGAGAATACAAAATTAGAGAAAGAGAGTGAGAAAGAGAGAGAAAAAGTAATGAAAAAAAAAAAGAAAAAAAAAACTTAAAAGTAGAAAGAAAGAAAAGTGATAGAAAATTTTAAATTATGAGCAGATAGGGCATAGAGGGATGAAGTGAATGATAATAATAGAGAATAAAAAATTAAAGAAAAGAAATAAAAAAAAAAAAAAAAACAAAAAGAGAAAGACAGAGGGATATGCATTGAAAAAAAAAAGTTTATACTTAAAAAGAGTGATGTAGAGTGATGGAAAGTTTCAAATCGGATAAGACACTGAAAAGAATAATAAGGGAGAAAAAATTATTAAAAAAAAAAAAAAGAAAAAGACAAAACGAAAAGAGAAAAAAGAGCGAAACAAAAGTTTGTACGTCTTGTTGGAAGATTAAAAAGAAGTGGAAGAAGAGCAAAGAAATAAGAAAAAAGAAAAAAGAAAATGTCCACTCGCAGCATTCTTTTCCTTGTTCTTTCTTTTTCTTTCCTTTTTCTTTTTTTCCATATTTTTTTTTTTTTTTTTTAATAGATACATCCAAGTAAAAAAAAAAAGAAGGAAAATATCGGATTATCGACGCATCATCGTATTACGTAATTATCGAATATTTTCTAAATATTACATGCAAAATTTAATGCATTACAATTACTCGTGCGCCCACATAATACACAAAACACACACACACACAAACATATAGTTCACGTACATTACGTGCACACATACGCTTAATAATAGATATTTGAGAAGGCAGCTGCAACCATACGGTCAGCGTTGAAACTAATGTTGATCTATACTTCTTTGAAACGTCGGAAACTTTCGTACCGCATTTTCAATCCATCCCACGCGTATTCATCCCTTTGTATATACACGGTGCACACACACACACACACACACATACACGTACACACAAAGAGGGAGAGAGAGACAAAGATACACATATCCACGCCTACGTTAGAAACTAAATTTCAACGGGATTACGTGATAACCGAAACGAGTATTACGTGATTAATTCGCTAAACGGCCGATCAAAATTACCGATCGGTACGATCGTGACACCCGTTACATATATACCCGCTAAATTTCCATCCGATAAATTGGATAAAATTAATCGTTGATTTATCTATCGTCTGGCAGTATGAAAGGGAACGAAAAAAAATGAATGAAAGAAAGAAAGGAAAAGAGAGAGAGAGAGAGAGAGAGAGAGAGAGAGAGAGAAAGAAAATTAGAAAATAAAGATCGAGTTACTACTGCACGCGATAAAGCCGTATTATATTAAGTGGTAAATAAAGTGCACGCAACCCTAATGGCTATGGCTTTGACAAACTTCTATGTTGTAACATAGGATATAACTTTATGCATAAAGTTCGATCGATTTACCTATATGTTTATACATGTATATATATATATATATATATATATATATATATATATATATATATATGTATGTATGTATATGTGTATATGTTATGTATCAATCTATGTATGTATGTATGTATATATTAGATAACTATATGTGTGTGTGTATATATATGTATATATATATATATATATATATATATATATATATATATATATATATGATGTATGTATATACCTGCGGTTGTTTGCTTGCCCCTTGATAGAATTTGAGAGAACGATTATAGATGAACGAGACGTTTACTCCATTAAACTGTTTAATTTAATTATTTATCGTTTTAATGACAATTGTCTTTATATTTCTTGATTGATCTGTTTTCATCCTCTTCTTCTCTGATTTATATTTAATTCCAAAAAAAAAAAAAAAATAAGAAAAGAAAGATTTGAGAATCTTTTTGTTTCTTCCGTCTCTTTTGTTTTAATTTTTTTTAATTCTCTTTAAAAACTACCAACGACGACAGTGCGTTTAACAGCATGACGTTAATACATGTAATATTTCGCATACTTATATGTGGTTTGTTTATTTAACTTTACTTCCGTCTTATATAATTTATCGTACGCTACCTTCGATTGCTATTTTTCGTAAGAAACTTTTGCAAATTTTTGTGAATATAAATTATACTTATTATATATATGTGTGTATATGTATGTGTATGTATATGTGTATGTATGTATGTATATATATGTATATATATATATATAGTATAATATAAAAATAATATAATTAAGTATTATATAGTTATAATATTAATTGCGGTATAATGAAGCATAATTATACTATACTAATAGATAAATATCTATTAGATATTAATGGTTTTAGATATTATAGTAATAGAAAAGAAAAATTACTTATTAATTATTATAACTTGTAGTTTAACTACGAATAATACTTAATATTATATTATTATATATTTATATTATACAAAATATAATTATTAATAAACATGATTTTTTAGGTATACTAACACAGCGTATATATATATATATATATATATATATATATATATATATATATATAATATTATATTAATATTTATAGTATATAGACACACACAGACAAAATATATATATATTATATACATATTATAATTTCTTATATATTTCTAATAATTATAATATGATATCAGATTAGAGAGAGAGAGAGAGAGACATGAAAGAAAATTAATTTATAAATGATTAAACATTGATATTTCTTATCATCGAATTAATAATAATAATAATAATAATAGTATTATTATTAATGCATCTCTATCTATCTATCTCTCTCTAATCAATCTAAATTTCTAATTCTACATTTTCTCTCTCTCTTTCTCCATCTCTATCTTTCTCTCTCTCTCTCTCTCTCTCTCTCTCTCTCTCTCTCTCTCTCTCTCTATCTGTCTCAATCTGTCTTTAGGTGACGTAATAGATACCCTAACACTGATAAATTCGGCGATAAATTTCATCCTTTATTGCGCGATGAGCCGTCAATTTCGGACAACGTTCAAACAACTTTTCTGTAGCAAGTGGAGAAATCTCGGTAGATGGATGCCGATACATCAACAACAAACATTGGATAACAATGGTAACACAGGTGGTACAAATAATACTGTGACACAGGTCACGCAGGTCTAGCAACGAAGAAGAAACCGTCAAACACATTGCTATCCGTTCTAATTCAATCGAATCAACCGACTTTCTCTAAGAATTAATTTCACGAAAACTTACAGGCGAAAATATATATATATATATATATATATATATATATATATATATATATGAGCCGTTGATTTTGAAAGTAGGACAAGTCCATTTTATGTCATCGCCAGATATTTAAATGGTTTGCATTTGAAAATGGGTCTAAAAATATTGGCGAGCTTTGTAATAGACTTATTTTATATTTTTTGTGATCTTATTTCGTGTAAATTTAACATGCAATAACGGTTTTCCTTGTTGAAGGTCAAGAAAATTATAGTTTTGGTACGCGCCAATGGACCTGCATATATATATATATATATATATATATATATATATATAACTGTGTATGTGCCGATAATTGTGACAGTTCTTTTTTTTTTTTTTTTTTTTAATGACTGCGAAACAATATACTTAGTGGGGAAAAAAATAATAATTGGGAAAAAAAATAATTGGGAAAAATAATATAAATATATAAAAATATTTTATTCCCCACAAATATAAGTGGGGAAAAAAAATGAATTTTTAGAAAAAAGAAATAATTATTAGGAAATATTTTTCTCCTATAATGTTTTTTTCTTCCCCTTTTTAATTTTTCACTTTTATTTTTTCGTTATTATATGAACCATTGCTGAATTCGTTTTTTTCGTCGAACGATGGTACCGATCGAACTTATATAAGTAATAGTAACTTTTTCGGTGAAATTTTTTTTTCCTCTTTTTTTTTCCCCACCCCCCCCCCCCCCCCTATATCTCACAGTTCGTGGTAGTTACAACGTAATACCGTAAAAGATCCGAAGAGTTTGGTTACGATCAATTTTACTTTCTCGGAGCGAATTTGTTCAGTCGAAAAAAGAAAATGAAAATAACCGCTATACATGTGTGTCTGTGTGTGTGCGCGCGCGCGCGCTCACGTTCCGCATATATACAAAGTTTTATAATTTTCTGAATTTCCAAGTTACCGATCCTACCTTCCAAGTCATTTATTTATTTAGTTTTTTTTTTTTCATCTTGGGATATTTAGATATTCGTTTTTGTATATTACACAAAATATTCT
The DNA here is from genome assembly GCA_911387935.1 of Dolichovespula saxonica. Classification (NCBI taxonomy): domain Eukaryota; kingdom Metazoa; phylum Arthropoda; class Insecta; order Hymenoptera; family Vespidae; genus Dolichovespula; species Dolichovespula saxonica. The sequence continues at coordinate 4,827,910 of OU426994.1, read as the reverse complement.
CGAAAATAAGTAGTCACTGTTGTGTTATACACTGCAAATCTTTTACGTAATCATGGTTTTTTACAGTTCTTTTTTTTTTTAGTTTTCTGTTATTTCTTTTTTTATTTATTTTCTTCCTCTTTTAACATCCCGCAAAAATGTGTTTCTCCCCCCTCCCCTATTTTCTTTCTCTTTACGCTTCGCACGACTCGATAGAAATTATTTCGATTTTGCGAAAATAGTTTTAGAAAAAATATTTCAGGTTTCTTTTTTTGTTCTTATTACTTTCTCGTCTGTTCGAAAAAGAAAGTTATAAACAACGGTATATTCATTTACATTTCTTTTTCTTTCTTTTTTTATTATAATAGGGTTTACTTTTGTTTTAAGTAATACTAGAGATTTCTTCCCTCTTCCTCTACCTCTTCCTTTTCTACTTCTTCCTCAGTAATGGTATTTTCTCTCGGTGATGTTTTAAGGGTACGAAAATATTCATGGAAAATTCCATCAGATCCATTACACCCTTATCTTCCTTTTATTATTTCTTTTTTCCTTCGTAAATGGCCGTATATCCGCGGCAAAGCAAAAATTTTATATTTCAACCAGAAGAACGAGGTAAGTATGTATATCGAAAAAGTAGAGCAGCTTACTTACTTTACTTACTTACTTACTTACTTACTTACCAACTTACTTACCAAGTTCTTTCATCAAAATAAATAAAATTAAAATTTTTGCCGTTTTATGTGTTCTCTCGAAAAACTTTGCAAAACCCATTTAAACGGTACGGTTTTAAAACTTGTTCTTTTTTAATTTTTTACTTTTTCTTTTTCTTCATATTCCTAAGCAGGTACATTAGATCAGATTTAAAATAAAAAATATAATAATATTTTGTAACGCGGAATGAATACTAAAGTGAATCCTTTTTATTTTTCCTTTTTTTCTCAATTTTTTTTTCTTATTTTTTTTTTTTTTTTTTTATACTCGGCCCATCCTCACAATTATCGGCGCATATTATTTATATATATATATATTTCTTTTTATTATTTTTTTTTTGTTCAACTTGGTCGATGATAATGATAACGAAACATATCGAAAAGTCGATCGATCCAAACATCGATTAGCTCTTATCAGAGCTAGCCTTTTCTCTCTATATATAAGATATGTATTTTTAGTGTCTCTTCGATCGTTTCGCAAAACAAATAAGAAACAAAGAGAAAAGTAAAACGTTCGAAAATAACGACTGACTGAAACACAAATAATTGAAATTTATTTGAAATCATTTCGAATTAACGATCTCGAAGCTACCGTCCGCCATCTGTTCGATTTGAAAAATTTATTGTCAACATATCATAGTAAAGAGTCCATTAAATATCGGACGAATAACGTTCGACCATGGTTACTACCATTTTCTTTTTTATTTTTTTTTTTTGTTTTTTTTTTTTTTTCTTTTAATCTTTCACGGTATCGTTTGTGATAATTAAATACGATCGTATTTCGGACGATAAGAAGAGTCCACCAGTCATTTAGTATATCATATTTCTTTCTAAGCTGTTTAGTCGAATACATAAATACATACATACATATATATATATATATATATATATATATATATATATATATATATATTATATATCGTATATATACCGAGAAGAAGAAAGAGATACGGATAGCAAAGTGTTTGTCGGTGAATGTCGACAGGTCGACACAATCCGATTCAGCTGATTAATATATACATATACATATACATATACATATACATATACACACACACATACATACATACGTGCATGCATATACGACTATCATATTTAATATGAAACGCAATTTCAACGATAATATAATATAACTTCCCGACTCGATCGTAACTATGGCTTATACTTGATGTTACAAATTGTTACAAAACGAAAGGAACGACAATAATTGTTTACCATATATATATATATATATGACTGCGATTTTGTTATTATTATTATTATTATTATTATTATAATCATCATCATCATCATTATTATCATTATTGTTGTTATTATTATCATTATTATTATTATTATTATTATTGTTGTTATTATTATTATTATTATTATTATTATTATTGTTATTGTTATTATTTACTCACATTGTTTATTTGTTTTTTCTCGAGCGAAACGTAAATCACGAAAACTGTAAATGAATATAAATTAATTTTTATACTCTTGTATAATACTTATTTAATACTGATTTATTCTAATGTACAGTACACACACACACACACACATACACACACACACAAACATTAACCTATTGTATATGTAACTGTCTGTGTAAATTAAACGAATGTTTTTAGGTAACGAAATTGTTATTGTATTATAATATACAAATGCTACCTTCTTACGTAAGAATAACCGAATTATATATGTATATACACATGCGTAAATATATATATATATATATATATATATATATATATATATATATATATAAATAGCGTGAACGATATGTATGATACGTATGTTTTTTTTTTTTAAATAATAATTAAATCGTACAGCGAATGATAGACAGATTAACGACGATAAATACGATCGCGTATAAATACTTTAGAACCGTTTGAAAAATTCGCGATCTTTTTTAGGTGGGAGGGTAGGAGAGTGTGGTGGGGATGAGTGAGCGTTCATTTTTTTTTCTTCTTTTTTCAATGTACAAATCGCGTTCTCAAAACGTAAACACGCATCACAAAAACAAAAAGAGAAAGCGAAATAGGTCGCGAATACTTCAAACGGCTCTCGTGTTTTTGTAATCGCAAAAGAAAAAAAAAAAAAGAAAAAGACAAAAAAGAGCGTTTCATCTGTCTCGATGCAAATAGATTTTTTGTTCTTTTTTCTTTCTTTTTTTTTGTTGTTGAAATACGCGCGTATTAAATAATTAAGCGAGAGTATGTGACTAAGTGTAATAATAATTATAATACTGATAATAATAATAATAATAATAATAAAAATAATAAAAGAACGACGAAAGAAAAAAATAAAGAAAGAATAAAAATCAACGTTCGTGTGTCAAACGATTGTATATATAAACGTTTCGTTTTTGTCTTGAAAAAAAAAAAATAATATAAGTACGTATATACGCATGTATATGTTATACATATAACGAATCGAAGGAATCGAAATTTGTTTTGCATTGTAAAATTGCCATTAATATTCAATAAATCCGATCGACTTTATAAATATTCGATTATTAATAAATAATTTAGATTTTGAATAGATCGAAAATCGATTTATTAAAACGAAGTCGACTTTAATATATATATATATATATATATAATATATTGAAAAATCGGATTACCGGACAACAAACTATGCGATTCAATTAACGCAACAATTAATAAAGTCGATCGTTAAAGTTCTCAACCGTACACATATTGTTACATTGTCAAAGGAAGATGAAAATAAAATATAAATATATATATATATATATATATATGTGTGTATATATGAAATATTTTATTCGTTCTCCATCTTCCCTCACCCCATAATTTTGTTATGAATTAATAAATCTTTCGTTTATATAATACACAGAGTTTCGAATATCGATTGATTAATTGGCTCTTGATCGAAACGAAATTTTCACGAGTGTATAATGTGGATTTAGAAATAAATTTGAAATATTTGTTTTTTTTTTTCCCTTTTTTTTTTCGACAGTATCGTCGGAATTAAAATATATTTATTAAAAAAGAAATATATATATATATATATATATATATATATATATATAGCGCGTGGTGTTTGTTATAAAGTAAATATTAAATCATCAATTTTATGTATAAAGATTTATTTTGTACATACGATAAAAAAAAACGACGTTTTCCTTCTTTGTTCCTGACAGAAAAAAAAATATATATATATATATGCATACACACATATCCATATCCTTAGGAGAAAAGATCACAGAGAAAAGAAAAGTTGGATGAAAACTGTTACGTCCTTCGAAAATAGTAAGTATTGCAAAATCTTAGGGTAATATTCTTCGTTTCGTAATAATAAAAATAACACTGACGTTTCGATAATAAACTTAAAGGGAGAGAGAAAAAAAAAAGAGAGCGAATAATAGCCATCCTATAAGATTTTCGATGAATTATCACTACCTATTACTGTTTCTTTCAATTTTGGTTGTTGTTAATTAAATTATTAAATTCGGCCCTAATAAAAAAATAATATTGACGCGTTAAACGTTATTACATATTACCCGTGATATTAAAAATATATATTTGGCATGTGATTAAATGGCTCCGTGTCCTGTTAATAAAAAAAAAATTAAATAATGTTTTTAAAAATATATAATATACTTAATAATATTATTAAGATCAATATGCGTATGTATAGACATACGTATAGATATATGTATGTATAGAAATTATATTATATCATTTGGAATGATACATGTACGAACCTCTCCCAGTACCTTGTTTAGTCATGATAGATATTTTTCTCAATCCTCTTCCTTCTAAAATACGATAAATATTACATATATTTAATACCAAATTATGAAATGAATCGGAACACAAATATTCTGATATCATAAAGCATTGCTCAAGATTTTTATCGTGATTATTGAACAAAAATTAATTTAAGAAATAATATATGACCTACTGGCTAATAGAATGTTTACATCGGAAAAATCTTGATTTTCGATATCTTTACTAGGGCTAGTAACGGTAGTAGCCAAACCTACAAAAATAACAAAGAAAGATGTAAATAGAGAGATTTCACTCGAACGTGTTATTCGAATTTCATATTTAGAAAAGATTATTGACGCAAATTAAAAAAAAATGTGTAAAGACATTGACATGACAGAAAAAAAAAAAAAGAAAGAAAGAAAGAAAAGAAAAAAACAAAACTTACTTTTTGTATTTGGAGGTCTTAGTGGTCTTTCAAATTTCTGTAAACGCAATAATATCAAATAACAAAAAAAAATATAAACAACAGGAGGAATTAAGTATCTGATACAATCATAATATTTACAACAGAACGAGCAACGGAAGGAGAAAACGGTGATTCGTTAATTTTAGCATAGTCAATTATTGTTAACGGTATATTGTCCTTACAACACCTCGATTCTTCTTTTAACTTCCTTTCGGAAACTTTGCATCTATTATCCAGATTTACCTAAATTATTCAAATAATTGTTAACAAAAATAATAGATTACATAGTATATTATTTATCTTAAAATTAAAAAATCAATTATTTAATGTAAGCTCTTACCTTAGACGGACATAATTTTGTAACATTGTAGCGTTTAGCATTCAATGAAATATTCTCCAACTTGTCGCATAAAATGTTTTTCGTTTGATTAGAAGGGCAATTATTACCAGGAATAAATGAAATTCCTAACTCATGGCAACAGTAATCACAAATAATATATGTCCATTGTTTTATTAAAGCCAAACTGCAATACTGGCCCCCTCCATCTATATTCTTATGATACTAAAAATTTACAAATAGAATAAAAATGATATAAAATTAAAAATTCATTTGACATTTCGATTAATGCGTTATCAAAATATTCCTTGCGCGTATGATTCTTCATTAGATATTTCAAATACTTACATCACATTCAATATTTTTTTCGAATGCATATTTTGCTGTCATAAGATCCTGTTCGCTTATATATTCCGGTATAGGAACGAAATCTTGCGGATTATATTTTCTACTAAGCGCAGCATTACGCAATGTGGTATATAAACATTCAATCGAATATACCATAAATGTATTATCACAACCTGCATTAATAAATAATTTATTGAAAACGAGATTCTTCATAATTTAAAATTATGTATATTCAAATCAATATACCTGCAGCTTCCGTTAACTGACTGAGAAATGATTGTACGCCTTTATTTATTCTATTTGTCACAAAAAATGGAGGATATTGGTTACCGATTAAATCAGGCTTCAAAAATTCTATTAAATCCTTGTACAAATTGTAAAAATCTTTCTCGCCTTCAGAAAATTCAGCAGGAATTTTATGACTATGTCGACTAGTTTCTAAGGATTCCCAAGTATATCCCAGTTCAGGTTTTATATTGATAAGCCTATGATGAAATCTCTCAATACCATTTTTTAATGAAAATACTCCAACAGCATATTCAACAGGTGCGTATTTTTGTGTATTGTGGGTAATATAAAGCCAATTAAAATGTAAAAAGTAAAATTTATATTCACTCAATTCTGTAAAAAAAAATATATATATACATATGTAGGATTTTATATTTTTCTATGATATTTAACTCGCACATATATGCACGCTATTAAATAATATACATACTATTATTCGTTAGACCCTCATTAACACGATCTATTATATATTTCCGCATTTTTTTATCAAACTCTATTAACTCGCGTTCTTGTTGTTTGAGAAGATTTATTGACTCGCCCATATTAGTTTTTTTATCCCTGCAAGTAATTCTAAGTTTCCTTTCATTTGCTAAATCTATATAATCTTGTTTCTCAGAAGAAGTTAAATTCTATAACAAAGAAATAATTCAAAAAAATTATTCATCGAGTGATTTTATTGTGTTTAATTAAAGTTTTACCATCTCGATATCGAATAAGGCATAACAATGAATGTCACAAAAGAAAAAAGACCATTCAAGGACACTAACACACGTATTTATCAAATATTTTAAAATTTTACCTTCCATGTCGCATTACATATTGGATCATTTTGAACTTCCTTAAAACTGGCAAAAACGTGACCTTCTTTCTCTTGACGTTTTTTCCACTCTAGCATGAAATAATAAAATGCGTTGTGACTTTTTTGTTTCTTCGGCATTTTGAATTTCAAGCTTTTATGCGGACAACGAACAATGAAACAAACGACACAATGAACCACAATAAACTGCGGTCACCTATTCAATTTTTGAAGTAATATTGCGTCCTAACACCAGAGCGGCGCTGTGTTAATTTTTCTAATTCGTGAACAATGGTTAACAGCGCTCCTGTTTATGAACTTCTAACGAGAATCCTCTTGACTACCTAAAGGAGATACTCAGGATCGCAAAGCCAACGATATTAAACGATAATTATAGTTCATACTCGTTCAAAATTTAATTTTCAAATCGTCATATAATCGTAAAAGTATCCTAAACACATTATAAAATATACAGAGATTAAACAAATCTTATTTTATGAGCTACGTATAACGACCTACCTAAATGAATTTTTGATGATTTGTATAATTTATTTGTAAAAAATACATACAATTTGATTATAATGTAGGGTAACACATCACGTAATTTCTACCTCTCCACCCACTTTTACGATAAATTCCTTAAGTTTATTTGCCTCATCTTGTGAAATATCTGCCATCACAATCACCGGCACGCTTTCGATTAAATTCTTAGCCTAAAATGAAAAGGTCGAATAAATATAAGTAAAAAAGGAAAATATTACATGTCCTAATAATGATATACGATACCTGTACAAGATTTGTGTTGGGTAACAAAGTCTTTATCTTCTTGATGAGAGCTACCTTCTGTTTTTCATCGAATTAGATTAACTTGACGGTAAATGAAGATTTTACTTGTCTCGGAGTCTCTTTCGATTCATCCTGTAAATAAAAGCTTATATAAGTATAATAAGATGGATTTTGACTTTACATTATTAACCGATAATATTTAAAAAAAGGATTTGCTTACTGATTTCGGTGCGGCTATGAAGCCTCCTGCAGGCATGACCAGAGCGTCCGGCAAGTTTAATCTCTTCTTTAGTAAATTGCTCAACTCCATTACCTCAATAAGATTGAGACTTGTTATATCGTTAGCTATTTTGTCCAGTTTTGGATTAACCGGTTTATCTAAACCTTCTGGGACTGGAATGGTTGAATGTTCTGTTGGTCTTGATGTTGCAGCTGGAGGTAGATTTGCCTGCCAATTCTCAGTGCTGCAAAACAATATACAATATATTAAGATTAAAGTGAGGGTAGCTTCTGTAAAAATTTAAAAAAAAGAAACAATAAACTTACCATCCGTGTAACTGAAGGAATTGACGAGTGCTTTCTGGAGATACTACACAAAAAGATAATATTATTATTAATATTAATAGAGATTAATATTAAATTAGATATAAATAGAGAGATTTAACTCGAACGTGTCACTCAAATTTTATGTATAGAAAAGATTATTGTCGCAAATTAAAAAAAAAATTCGTAAAGACGCTAACATGATAGCAAAAAAAAAGAAAGAAAAATAAAGTTTACTTTTTGTACTTGGAGGACTCAGTAGTCTTTCAAATTTCTGTAAAGGCAATAATATCTCATATAACAAATGAAATATAACCAACGGGAGAAAATAAGTATCTGATATAACCATAGTGTCTATAAAAGAACAAGCAACGGAAGGAGAAGTCGGTGATCTGTTAATTTTAACTTAGTCAAGTATTGTTAATGGTTCTTTGTCCTTACAACGCCTTGATTCTTCTTTTAATGTCCTTTCAGAAACTTTGCATCTATTATCCAAATTTACCTAAATTATTCAGATAATTGTTAAAAAAGATGATAGATTACATAGAATATTATTTATCTTATAATTAAAAAATCAATTATTTAATGTAAGCTCTTACTTCAGACGGATAAAATTTTGTATCATTGTATCGTATAGCATTCAATGAAATATTCTGTGACTTGTCACATAAAATGTCTTTCATCTGATTAGAGCAATTAATACCAGGAATTAATGGAATATCTAAATGATTGCAACAGTAATCACAAATAATATATGTCCATTGTTTTATTAAAGCCAAACTGCAATACTGGCCCCCTCCATCTATATTCTTATGATACTGAAAATTTAAAAATAGCAGGAAAATGATATAAAATTAAAAATTCATTTGACACTTCAATTAATGCGTTATCAAAATATTCCTTACGTGTATGATTCTTCATTAAATATTTCAAATACTTACATCACATTCAATATTTTTTTCGAATGCATATTTTGTTGTCATAAGTATCTGTTCGCTTCTAGATTCTTTTATAGGAATAAAATCTTGCGGATTAATTTTTCTACTAAGCGTAGCATTACGCAATATGGTAAATAAACATTCAATTGAATATACCATAAATGTATTATAACAACCTGCATTAATAAATAATTTATTGAAAACGAGATTCTTCATAATTTAAAATTATGTATATTCAAATCAATATACCTGCAGCTTTCTTTAACTGATTGAGAAATGATTGTACGCCTTTATTTATTCTATTTGTCACAAAAAATGGAGGATATTGGTTACCGATTAAATCAGGCTTCAAAAATTCTATTAAATCCTTGTACAAATTGTAAAAATCTTTCTCGCCCTCGGAAAATTCAGGAGGAATTTTATGACTACGTCGACTAGTTTCTAAGGATTCCCAACTATATCCCAGTTCAGGTTTTATATTGATAAGCCTATGATGAAATCTCTCAATACCATTTTTTAATGAAAATACTCCAACAGCATATTCAACAGGTGCGTATTTTTGTGTATTGTTGGTAATATAAAGCCAATTAAAATGTAAAAAGTAAAATTTATATTCACTCAATTCTGTAAAAAAAAATATATATATATATGTGTAGGATTTTATATTTTTCTATGATATTTAACTCGCACATATATGCACGCTATTAAATAATATACATACTGTTATTCGTTAGACCCTCATTAACACGATCTACTATATATTTCTGCATTTTTTTTTCAAACTCTGTTAACTCGCGTTCTTGTTGTTTGAGAAGATTTATTGACTCGCCCATATTAGTTTTTTTATCCTTGCAAGTCATTCCAAGTTTCTTTTTTTCTGCTAAAAGTTTATAAAATTCTTTCTCCTCAGGGGATAAATTCTATAACAAAGAAATAATTGATCTGTTTATTTTGAAAGTGATCTAAATCCATTTATACTTGAATTGAGATATTTAAGAGTTGGCGTTTCAATCACATTAAAAATATACGTGTAGGATACCAATGTGTCACAATACTTAAGTGTATATAAAAGAATTAAATTTACAATTCCTATAAAAACAATAGCAATTATTAAATGAATAATATGTGTTTTCTTACCAAAAATGAAGTTAAGCCGCTTTCAAAATTAACAACTAGTTTCTTTATAAAATTTGAAAGAACCCAAGTCCATTCGGCATAATTTAAAATGTTTCAAATTGAAAAAACAATGCACAATTTATTTCATATTTCTTCACAACACTTTAAAAACGCAATTTATGCAATTCAAGAAATTTTCTAATTACATAAATTAAATAACAATTTACCGCTCATCTACATTGTGTGTATGCGGGAGGGAATTGTGTAATGTTTTCAGTTTGAGTATAATATCTTTTTCCCTGTATTCGTTCAATTTTTCGCAATTGTCCGATGTATGTTTCACTATTCTTTTCTTCGTTGTCATCCGTATCTTTATCCTCTAAAGACAAATGTTGTTCTATAATTCTAATTCTTTTTTGATTTTCGTTGAAATCATTAGTTACTAATTCGTGTTCACTATCTGAATTAAATGGTCTTGTTGTGTTATTCATCCCCATTGGTGTAATAATTTCTACAATTTAATATTTTAAGTTTAAATTCAATTGTAACTGTGTATCGCGTGAATATATTTTCTTTTATTCTGCATTAATAAAACGTACTGATTATTCAACTAAAGGAACTGTCCAAAAACTGAGGTTAACTTTCTAAATGCTAATTAATTAAAATTACCTTCATCACTGCCTTCGGACATTATCAATAATGGATTGGAGTTAGATCACTATCTAAGTAATGGTTTTAATTAACTGCGATAATTTATGTGTCCAAAATTGTCCTATACTCTAAGTGTACTTAACCGCAAAATGTTGTTTATGACAGTTACCACCCAAGTGTACACGTTAATACGGCCAACAAAAAACAATTGGCAAATAGACTTAGGCCACTTTCAAAATAAACAGCGACTCCAACACTCAAAAAATTATTCAACGAGCGATTCTATTGTGTTTAACTAAAATTTTACCATCTCGATATCGAATAAGGCGTAAGAATGAATGTCAAAAAAAAATAAAATAAAATAAAATAAAATAAAATAAAATAAAATAAAATAAAATAAAATAAAATAAAATTACACAAAGTACACAAACGCGTACTTGTCAAATATTTCACAATTTTACCTGCCACGCTACATTACATTCGGGATCTTTTTGAACCTCCCGAAGATCGGCATAAACATGACCTTTTTGCTCTTGAAGTTTTCTCCAGTCTAACATGAAATAATAAAATTTGTTGTATCTTTTTCGTTGTCTCGGCATTTTGTTTTTCAAACTTTTAAGGTGTCAACGAATCAGAACAAACGACGCAATCAGAGGTTATAAAACCAGGGCTTATAAATCTTATGGAACTTTTTGGTACCAGCGCCCTCGCTGTAAATTACTCTCATAGACAAGAACTAATCTTAAAGGTGTTGGTAAATAGAGTGAGATAGCGTATGTAGGAGCGAGTGAGACAGGTGAACGAGAGAATGAGGGGATAAACAACACATTAAAGATTAGTTCTTGTCAATGAGCCTACGAGTAAGTGAGGGCGCTGCGAACACTGGTACCAAAAAAATCCATAACGTTATAGCCTTTGGGACACGACGAACGACAAAACCTATTCAATATTAGTAATATCGATGGACTTCTAACGAGAATCCTTTTGACTATCAAAAGAAAATATTCAGGATAGCAATGCCAACGAAACAAACGGTAATTATAGATCATAATCGTTCAAAGTTTAATTTTCAAATCATCATACAATCGTAAAAGTATCCTAAACACAATATAAAATATATAGAGATTAAGAATGTCTTATCTTATGAGCTATATAACGACCTACCTAAATGAATTTTTGATGATTTGTACAATTTATTTGTAAAAAATACATACAAGTCGATTATAATGTAGGGTAAACACATTACGTAATTTCTACCTCTCCACCTACTTTTACGATAGATTCCTTAAGTTTATTTGCCTCATCTTGCGAAATATCTGCCATCACAACCACCGGTACGCTTTCGATAAACTTCTTAGCCTAAAATGAAAAGGTCGAATAAAAATAAGTAAAAAAGGATAATATTACATGTTCTAATAGTGATATACGATACCTGTACAAGATTTGTGTTGGGTAACAAAGCCTTTATCTCCTTGATGAGAGCTACCTTCTGTTTTTCATCGAATTTGATTAACTTGACGGTAAATGAAGATTTTACTTGTCTCGGAGCCTCCTCCGTTTCATCCTGTAAATAAAAGCTTATATAAGTATAATAAAATGGATTTTGACTTTACATTATTAACCGATAATATTTAAAAAAAGGATTTGCTTACTGATTTCGGTGCGGCTATAAAGCCTCCTACAGGCATGACCGGAGCGTCCGGCAAGTTTAATCTCTTCTTTAGTAAATTGCTCAACTCCATTACCTCAATAAGATTGAGACTTGTTATATCGTTAGCTATTTTGTCCAGTTTTGGATTAACCGGTTTATCTAAACCTTCTGGGACTGGAATGGTTAAAGGTTCCGCCGGTCTTGACGTTGCAGCTGGAGCTGCATCTGTCTGACAAACTGCGATGCTGCAAAACGATATATAATATATTAATACATTTTACAAAAAGGAAAGGAAGGGCTAAAGTGAGGTTAACTTCCGTAAAAATTTAAACGTAAAGAAAGGAAAAATCAAAAGAAAATATTCTTACCATTTGTGAAACTGACGTAATTGATGAATGCTTTTTCTAGCTGCTACACGCAAAGAGAATATCATTTTTAATATCAATGATATTCTCTATTTCCGTATAGAGTCCTTATAATAAATGTACAGTCCCGTGAAATGGAGGTTAGTAGTATTCAATAGCAGTGATGCTAACATAAAACACTTTCAGACAACTTATCCCTAGAAAAAATTATGTAATACACAATTTAATATGTAATGTAAATTGGACAAATATAAATATATATATATATATATATATATATAATATATATGTATATA
>OU426994.1:4807424-4809924 GCA_911387935.1 Dolichovespula saxonica | reverse complement strand
ATTATTTTCCCTCCTTCTTGATAGACACTATTCCTTTCGTTTTTCAAAACAATGCTGAATTATTATCATTTTGATCAGTGCCTTATATGCACTCACACATATATACATACATATATATATATATATATATGAATCCGGTGTATTATAATCTTGTCTCCTTTATCATTCATCGGTAATGTTGCATCCTCCAGACTCTTCCAAACGATCAGATCTCTTATTCTGATCGCTTTTTTTAAAGATCTTCAAAGTTAATCTTTGAGATCCAAATGCAGTCTTACATGTCAATCGAGTTCATTTCGAAACTCTCTACTCTCTCTCTCTCTCTCACTCTCTCTCTGTCTCTCCGGGTTTATATTATTTAACTCTTCGAATAGACGTTCGTCTTTTGTGCCTTTTTCTTTCTTGCTGCTAGCATATCATAAAATGGATTGTGCGATATACTTTGCCTGAAATGAGAAAAAAGAAAAACAAAGTTTATTTATCGTCGTTAAGTTAGAGAGGTTTATAAAACTTTTTCCCATTTTCATGATCAAAACGGAATGTATAAAGAAAAATTTAGAGACCGATGGACTCCTGTGTTGTAATTATATATTCTCTACTAACCGAACGCATTTGATCCATTCGTCTTTCTCCTCGTCTGTTGCCGCTGACATTCTGTACACCGTATGCTTGCCTGTTAACAACAACAAATTGTACAAATTGGATATGGAGATTAATTAGATGATTGTAGTACATTTAACTTAGAATTGAATAATATATATATATATATGCTTCGGACATACAAAATGATGTTCACATTTAATATGACAATATTAAGATATTTGCTTCGTAGATAATAGCTTAAAGATATTTTTTGCCTTGTAGAATATCATATATAGATTCATTGTAAAAAAAAAAAAAAAAAAAAAAAAATAATTACATCAATTTCGGGAACCAAAACGGGACAACAAATCGCGCTTTGTTTTTTTTTTTTTTTGAGGTTGGAACGAATGACGTTCTCTAAATCAAACGAAAAACTAGCTAAAATAAAATTTATTATATATTATTTATGCATCGTGTACCTTCGACGACCTTTCCCTCGCTATCGGTTTTACAAGCTTTGATAAATTCTGATCCAGCCGCATAAAGTTCAAAGCAATGCGGCTTGTGTCTATCCTGCACCTCTCTGACTTGTATGTTTTCCAACGGAATGATACCACGTGGCTCCTTGTCCGTCGTATATTCGAAATAATATAGGCAATTGTCGTTTAATATGAACCACCGTCTTTTCCAGCTTTTGTAACGTCCACCTGAAACAATCCATCGTATATACACATTTAAAGTAATAGAGAAACCAATGATCGTCAAACGTGTGCATTATTTACCTGCTGTCTCCGTCAGGGCAGCAGAGGGACAAAGCGATAATAATATAAGAACAGGCCTATTTTTTCTTTTTTTTTTTTTTTATCTCTCTCAAGCATTAAAAAGCGTTTCAACAGGGTTGTGTGTGCGTGTGTGTGTGTGTGTGTGTGCGCGTGTGTGATCAAATCTCTAAACCACTATATATACATACGTACATTTCTGGATTCACACGTCTTTTCTCTTCTTCTTCTTCTTCTTTTATTGATTTTTTTTTCTCTCTTTTTTTTTTTTTTTATCGAACAATGATCACGGTAAAAAAAAAAGTAGAAAAAATTTATCGCCAAAAAAAGATCACGGGACTATTATATATAAGCAGCAATATAAGCAAGCTATATAAAGAGAGCATAAAATAATGGGGAACACCACCGATAATTATAAAAGTCTGATCCAAGTTACATATAATTTTTTGTTCCGAGAGACATTTTGAAATTTGGATTTGAATTATTCAGAAGTTATTCCTCTTTCTTTTTCATAACGAGGAACAAATAGGAATGTACATTTGTCCTTGACAAAAACGATTCCATCGTGGAATTTAGAAAATCGAAAGGAGATTTAAAAAAATATTCTGATCGTTTCGAAGCACAAAAATTAACTTGCAATAACAGATTCGAACGTTCGAAACGATTAAATGTTGGATAATCCAATTGAGAAGCGTCAAAATAAAAATCTCAGAACGCGACATAATTGCGACGTTCATTGGAACGATTCCTTCTTTTTTTTGTCTTCTTTTATCTCTCTTTTTACGTGATACGAAAGAGAAAAAGAAAGAAGAAAAAAAAAGGGAAAGTTTGAAGTCGGAAACGGTATGTATATATATAAAAAAAAAAAAAATAATAATAATAATAAAAAAAAAGAAAAAGAAAAATAAAGGAAAAAAAAAATAGTAAAGATTGAAGTCGGAAACGGTATGTATATATAAAAAAAAAAAAAAAAGAAAAAAAAGAAAAAGAAAAATAAAGGAAAAAAAATAGTAAAGATTAAAGTCGGAAACGGTATGTATATATATATTTAAAAAAAAAAAAAAAAAAATAAAGGAAAAAAAAATAGTAAAGATTGAAGTCGAAAACGGTATGTATATAAAAATATAAAAAAAAAGAAA
>OU426994.1:4794924-4802424 GCA_911387935.1 Dolichovespula saxonica | reverse complement strand
GCGAGTGAAAGAAAAATAAAAAAGAAACAAAAAATAAAAGAACTCATCTTTCGACGAAAATAAATTATCTCGACGAGGCGCTTCAACGCGTTGAAATGTCACTCTTCTCTGCCTCCCCGCCAGCCCCCCCCTTCCGACCCCGCCCCTTATCCATATCCCCCCTACACTCTACCGATCTATGGATCTTTCGTTCCGTTAACGCAAATATATATATATATATATATATATATATATATATATATATATATATTATATTATATTATATTATATACATATAGTTATATTTATATATATAAATATATATATATATTTAATTATATTATATTATATATATATACATATATATTTATATTTAGTTATAATATATATATATATATATATATATTTAGTTATATTCGAACGAACGCGATATAATATCCGTAAATAATTAAGAAATATTAGACGTTCGATGTCTTGCATGTAATAAAATTTATTAGAATCGTCTCAAAAAAAAAAAAAGAAAAGAAAAGAAAAATATCTATTATTCCAAATTATTCCAAATTATTCGAATCGAATCACGCGTTAAGAATGTTAAACGACGGGAGAAGTTTCGGTCTGGGATATAAATATTTTGTCTTATTTATTTATTTATTTTTTTTTTATTTTTTTATTTTATTTTTTTTTTTCTTTCTACTTTTCTTTTTTTTTTTTTGAAGAAGAAGAAGTAGAATTATGCAAAAATTTGTAAAATGAAGAAGAAATAATATTACGTTCGACCTTGGCGTCAGAATTTCCATTCACTTCCGCAATCGAAAGTTTCGTGCGGTTTAAAAAAACGTTCGGTCTTTTCTTTTTTTTATTTTTTTTTTTTTTTTTTTTTTTTTTTTTAACTACAGTAACTACCTATATGTCCCACCGTATATGTCTCGACCCCGAAAAAAAAGAGAGAGAAAAAGAAAATACAATTCTTTATATCCTCTAAATATAACGGTACATGACAAAGATACTTGAAAAAAAAAAAAGAAACAACATAGATCGATCGTGTGTCGTTTAGCATAATATTTTGTTATTGGGAAAAATTTTAAGAAATAATTTTTCTTTTTTTTTTTTTTTTTTTAATCCTAGACCGAAACCTTTGCCCTCCACATCTCTCCGCTTCCATCCCTCTCACCTTCTAAGTAAAAACTTTCCCGCTTTAAAAGTAATCCGGAATAAATATCGGTGCCGATCGCAAGAGAGTGATTAAAAAAAAAACATATATATAAATATTATAAATAAAAAAGAAAAGGGACAAAAATAAGAACTCGATCGTGTCGCAATTTGTATTCTAAGATCTATTTGATCGGCAAACAAAGTGATTGCGTATTTTAAATAAGGATCTATCGAGAAAAATCCGCGATCACGTATGGTTGCCACCAACCCCGATATTAATAAGACGATAAATAATGAAAAAAGAAAAAGGAAAAAGAAGAAGAAGAAGAAGAAAAACTTACCACGAGTAATTCTCTTGGAAGGTCGCCGCCATTGTTGATTCCACGATTCATAGATATGAACTGTTCTACGCTTGGCTTGTCCTTGACGCTCGGATTATGTAGGGACGTGTTAAGCATTATAATGGCGAAACTTAGTACGTAACAGGTGTCGGTGTTCGTAAATATATTTGGATTTAGCTGACAGTATCTCTGTGCGAAACACTCCATCATTCGATCTATTTTTTGTGCCTCGCCAGGCAAACGAAACGACCATAAGAATTGTCTAAGCGCCTGTACCAATATGAGATCGGTAAAATCGTGAAGCTCGACGAAGGCCCGCAATACGCGTTCGTTAAAATCGTGACGTTCCCCGAGATAATCCCCGATCGCTGTCTTGTTAAGGCCCTCCCCCTTGTAAAGGAACTGTGCGACATCCTCTGGCGTCGGTGCCAACAGGTTGTGCTCGATCAGGTACTCAATGCCCTTTTTCGGGTCCATGTTGAACTTCTTACGTCCGATCGACGTCTGCTTCGCCTTGTTTGTCGGCTTCGTCTCGTTCGCGACGAGGCCTCCGCCCTCCATCGCCTCCATCTCTGCCACGACCTCGCCAAGTTCATCTTTCAATTGCTGGAAAAAAATTAATAATCGTACGATTTGAGTTGACGATTATATAATTTATATACAAGAGAAAAGATCATATACATATATATATATAGATCATAATAAAAAAATATACATATATGTGTGTGTGTGTGTGTGTGTGTGTGTGTTTACAAGGAAAAAGATCATATCGTGTATATATATATATAAGGAAAAAGATTATATCTGTGTGTGTGTGTGTGTGTATATAAGGAAAAAGATCATATCGTGTATATATATATATATATATATATATATAAGGAAAAAGATTATATCTTGTATGTGTGTATACAAGGCGTCGTCTCGTTTATCTTAAAAAAAAAAAAAAAAAAAAAAAAAAAAAAAAAAAAAAAAAAAAAAAGATTTCGAATATTTCTCCTGGAGGGACCGAAGAACGCGTGAAAAAATTGTTTTTTTTTTTTGGTTTTTTAGATTTTTGTTTTACACGGCCGACAGGTACGCCCGTTCCATACGGTGTCAATTTTTCTATTCTTTTTTTTTTCTTTTTTTTTTTTTTTTTCTTTACAGGTCGTAAGCCGGGGAAAATTTCAAGGACAAATTCATTTTTAAGAATATTTTTACTCTTTTTTTTTCTTCTTTTATTTGTTAGATAGTTCGATGACACCTCACACCATTCGTTCGGACAAATTCAACGGACTCTATCTTTGCCATATGTATGGTCATTTATTATTATAAAATGTTATAAATTGTATTATGTATTCTATTAATTACTCTTTGGAGTATAAAACCTGTATATACCACTGGGTGCCGGCTATTAAAGCTGACATAACATCGAGGAAGCCCGAACTTAATTTCGTTTAAATTGGTGGTTATTTAAGAAGCATAAAGAGAGATAAGAATTTCGTGTGTGTGTGTGTGTGTGTGTGTGTGTGTGTGTGTGTTAGTGTGCGTGCGTGTGTGTGTGCTATCACATTAGTAACGCGATTCTTTTTCAGTGATCAAAATAAATGATGAAATAATTTTATAGCCTTCGGCTAACTTTTTTATTATAATTATCGGCAAATATATATATATATATATATATATATATATATAAAAATCGATGTATTTAATATATGTAAATTAACGATATATATATATATATATATATAAAATGTACAATACGTTTAATTTATAATTATTGAAACGTTTCAAGTAAACGCGTGCATGCGTCGTTTTTAGCGCGTGAATTTAAGAGCGAACGAGAGAAAGAGAGAGAGAGAGAGAGAAAAAAAAGAAGAGGGAAATAAAAGAGAGGGTTAAAAGAGAACAGAGACAAAAAAAAAATTAAAAAAGAAAAAAAGAGAAACCTTGTCGAGAAAGCGTCGAGAACGAGTAACGCGTTCGAATTACACATATTTTCCCTTTCGTGGTCACTCTTGAATATTAATAACAATAATACATATGCATCGAGCATACCTTGTTTTTACTTTTTTAATAGGTATATAATTACAAAAAAAAAACATAAATAAACAAATAAATGATAAATAAAAAGATAAACGAGAAAGAAGAATTTTCAATTATTATTACGAAAATTCATTAGAAATGTAATAAATTTCGAAATGGGAACCTGTCAATTATACCTTTCAATTACGAACAGTAACGTAAATTGAGAGAGAGAGAGAGAGAGAGAGAGAGAGAGAGAGAGAGAGAGCGAGAGGGGAGAGGGAGAAACGATTCTCATTTAGAAATAGAAATACGTTTCGTAAACTATTATCTATTACCATAACGTTCCATTCGTATTTACCGATACGATAGAACATTTAATTTGTGTAGATTAATTAATAGAGATACGTGAAAATATCGATCGAACGTTGGAAATTAACGAAAATTAGATTCATGTTTTTGTCGGAAATAAAAACGAAAGATAATAATAATATTCTCGTCCTCTCTCTCTCGTCCGACCCGTTCATTTCCATATCTCTCTCTCTCTCTCTCTCTCTCTCATCCTCTTTCTCTCGTCGATCAAAGTCATTTCCACATCTCTCTCTTTCTCTCTCACTCTCTCTCACTCAACAAACGAGTTGGATCGCCATTCGAATGTAACCTAGGTCCGAGTTGGAGTATAACCATCATTCACAATTTAACCACACCATCATTCCCACAGCCCACAATCGTCCTTCCTTTCTTAGCATCACAATGCATTTCTGACAAGGACGGTGATGTACATATATATATATAAATATATATATATATACACTCAAAATACGCATACACACACACACACACATATATAAATACACGTACATATAAGTAGCGAACGGACGCGTTAGCCTATATAAAGGATAAAATAAAATTCCCCCATTTTTAACTACCACTGAAAAACTTTTACAACGATTACATTATACATTACATTTACAATGTTACATTAACATTGCTCTCATCCGTAACGGCGACGACTGGTTCTCACAATTTTCTCGAACAACAATAATATTTCTCAGATCGCGAGTATAAATGCTGCGCCTCAACGCAACCGGAAATACCATGAATTCTATATCACAATCGTTCTCTCTCTCTCTCTCTCTCTCTCTCTCTCTCTCTCTCTCTGTATATTTCTCTCTTTCTGTCTCTGTCCGTGAATGTGTATGCGCGCGCGCGCGCGCACGTCTCTCCCATTTCCACGAGATTTAGAAATAAAACCGACGGGGACCGATGTGCTCGGACCTTTTTTTTATCGTTACGATAAAACGCAGTCGAGTTTAATCTCAACGACGGATTCATTTTCTTCCCCTGTCCCCTCACCACCCTCGCCCCTATCAACAACAATAACCCCCTCCTCCTGATCCGTAAACCTCGTTTTAACGGACGTCGTTGCATTCGTCATTGTATATTCGTCATTGAATTCATCATTGAATTAATCCTTTGTAACATTGCATACTTAAATACATACATAAATATATATATATATATATATGTATGTATTATGTATTTAAAGTATATCTATATAATTAAAATATATGTATATACATATATATTCTCCGCTTAAGTGTATGTCAATGTATCATCTTCGTCTGAAATATTTCTTCGTCGAGCTCGAAAAAAATATCGGTTTATAGAAGGTTCAAAAAAAAAAAAAAATAGAAAAAGAGAGAGAGAAAGAGAGAGAGAGAGAATTATCTCGTGAAAAAAAAAATTCAGTCGATAAAAAGAGAGCCGACGAACACCTTTCCTTCCGACTCTGCAATCTTATTTCTTATCGCATTTGATTATCTTTCCATTCACGATTCCGATTCAAAATTATAATATGTTTTATTTATTATTTCCAAGAATTATGTTCTGGCGCGCGCGCGCTCTCTCGTGCTTATTAAAAGATTTAATTTAATCAGATTTTTCTTTAGTTCCTCGAAAAATGACTATGTACGAGAAAGAAATGAAAATGTGCGCGCGCGTGTATGTGCGTGCGTGTCGTGTGCGTGTGCGTGTGCGTGTGTGGTAAGAGAGACAGATATAGAAAGAAAAGGAGAGAAAATTCCTAATTAATCTTTAAACAAAGGATATCCGGTGTAATTAACGTTACCACCGTAGAGACTTTCTTTCCCACCCCACTTGACTCGGTGAACGGCGGAAATTCTTCACGACCCGACTTCTATGCTCGCGCGTAGAAAAATTTTACCGATTCGCACGATATACAGGGTGTTGTCTCTCAAACTAAAGGAGGCCGCTTAAATATACTTTTTTTTTCTTTTTTTATGATGCGACGAACATTTATCGCATACTTCGAATGGTTTGAAAAGAGGTATGTGTTATGGAAAAAAAAAAAAAAAAAATCAATTTCTTTTCTTTCAGATCATTTTTTATGAATTTTTTCAAGGTCATCCGTATTTTTTACCCTATAAGTACGTATTTTTTTTTTTATATATTGTACCTTGTAGCGGCCTCCTTTAACTGAGACACCCTGTGATATATTATATCGTCGGTTCTCTTATCTTCTTTCTCTCACTTAAGAACTATATTAGGAAAAATAAAAAATATTGCAGTAAAAAAATAATAATTTAATATCGGATACAATCGTTAATAACTTATTACTTACGTAATATAAATCGAAAAAAGAATTGTTCATTAAAAAAAAAAAAAAAATAAAATAAAATTGTACACACAACGTAATAATAACATTGTGGATCGGAAAATAATTTATTATATATATTTATTTTATTATTGGATGCAATCGTCGCTAATTTACCACTGACGTAATATAAGTCGCGAAAGAATTGTTTATTAAAAAAAAAGAAAATTGTATACACGACGTAATAATAACATCGCAGATTAAAAAATAATCTCGCAATGAACAAAGAATCGCTAGATCCGAAAAGTTCCTAGATCCACGAAAGCGCCTAAATTAAAAAAAAAAAAATAGTCCCTTGGAAAGTTCCAAATATCAAAAAAATCTCTCTCTCTCTCTTTCTCTCTCTCTCTCTCGTTCAAAGTTCTCAAATCAAATGTCTTCAGATCCGTAGGAAGTTCCTCTATATGCACAAAAAGAAGTCCCTGGAATGGATTAGACCCGAAAATTCTAAGATCAAATGTCCCTAGGCGCGGTCGAAAACCCCTGGTGCGATTATAAAATTCAATCGACTCTCTTTCTAGAGTATTATTTTTTTTTTTTCTTTTTTTCTCAAATTCGTCGTCGGACTTACAATCGTGCAAACGCGGCTCTCGTGACTTAATAATCTCAGAACAAAACAAAAAGGAAAAAGTAAAGAAAAAAAGCAACGAAGTAACCTAAAAAAAAAAAAAAAGAAAGAAAAAAGAAAAGAAAGAAAAAATAAAACAAAGTTCGTAGTAGGAGGAGTAATTGATACTTAAAGTTCGTCAAAGTAAAATTTGAGACCACCTAAGGAGGAGAGACTTCTCTTCAACCGATATACCATAAGATGTTAATTATTAATATTAGCATGGACGTAGAATTATAATGAAATAATATGAAAATTCTATACAGCGAGAAACGAGTAAGGAAGGAAAGAAGGAAAGAATGTAAAGTAAAGGAAAGAAAAGAAAACGAACATAATTGTTCGATCGTATTTGAAAATAACCTGACTGACTAAACGGGAAAATTACAGTTCCTTGTAGGAATGAAAAAAAAAAAAAAAAGAACCTCAAATAACCATCAGAGGAGCGTGCAATTTACGGTCTCCCATTGATCCGTTTCACCAGTGGTGTGGTGTTGCTTTGACAACGGTGACCTTGAACGGACTTCTTTCCGCGAATGGGACACACACAAAGCTAACTCATTTCTTTGTATAGCCCTAAAAGTATTTGCTTAACTATCGTGCCTCTTTTATGCTTGTAGTGTTGTGTGTGTGTGTGTGTGTACGAGCGCGCGCGCGCGCATCGTTTGTAGTCTCATACAAATATATACAATTATACTATATAGATAATACATATAATATACACATTATATACATAAAATAAA
>OU426994.1:4787424-4789924 GCA_911387935.1 Dolichovespula saxonica | reverse complement strand
TAACGACGATTCGTTATAATATCGCTTTGATACTAATCTTAACGCGACTTTAAATGCAAACATAAAGCAAATAACGTGTAACAAGCAAGAGAGCGAGCAACTGCAACAAACAATAATAACAACAACAATTGCGATAACGAATTTAACAGGAACACAGGAGTAGTGATATTGGTAGTGTAGTAGCCACATAACAAACGCATGGATTTGCGTTTCGCGATCCTCTCTCTCTCTCTCTCTCTCTTGCTTGCTTTTGTTGCCGCCGCCCTCCTTCCAATCCCATTCCAACCCTCCACGTCTCACCCCTCGACCGCCCTCGCCATCACCATTGGCGGCGCAACCCAAAAGGAACGAAATATTCACGACGCTAAATCTTCTCTCGATTGCCCTTCCATTTCGTGTGTGTGTGTGTGTGTGTGTGTGTGTGTGTGTGTGTGTGTGTGTTTACCCTTAATTAGTAGCAGGTATTAAAACTTGGTCGCTTTATATACGAGCGTAACTCCCGATTAAGTCCGAACACTAATTAGCAGGGAAGACATACGAAGGGTTAGTCTTCTTCCTCTCTCGTTCTATGTACGTCGTGTTATTTGATAGCTAATCGACGATACGATACGACGAACGATCGTGATATAATATATATTTTATTTATTTTATTTATTTCGATTCGATTCGATTCGATTCGATCGATCGATCGATCGTTAACGAAAAAATTTTTTCTTTAGTATTAAATAATCTCCTGAGCGAGTCGTTCCGAGAAACGATCGGAAAGAGTGTGTTTGAGAAAGAGAGAGAGAGAGAGAGAGAGAGAGAGAGAGAGAGAGAGAGAGAGAGATCGGAAGAGAAAAATTTCATAGAAAAAAAAGGAAAAAAAAAGAAAAAATATACTAATAATCTAGAACGAAAGATAGAAAAAAAACCGAAGATGTCGATGATACGCGAAAAAAGAAAAATTATCGACGACGTACGAAATAAAAAGAAATGGCGACGACGTACGAAATAAAAACAAAATGGCGACGACGTACGAAATAAAAAAAAATTGCGACGACGTACGGAATAAAAGAAAATGTCTACGACGTACGAAATAAAAACAAAATGGCGACGACGTAAGGAATAAATAAAAATGTCTACGACGTACGAAATAAAAAAAAATTGCGACGACATACGGAATAAAAGAAAATGTCTACGACGTACGAAATAAAAACAAAATTGCGACGACATACGGAATAAAAACAAAATGGCGACGGCGTACGGAATAAAAAAAAATGTCTACGACGTACGAAATAAAAAAAAAAAAATTGGCACGACGTACGAAATGAAAAAAGAAAAAACATGTCCACGACGCACGGAAATAAAAAAAAATATGGCGACGACGTACCAAAAAAAAGAAAAAGATAAAAAAGAAGAATATCGACGACGTGCGAGAAAGAAAATCAAAAAAAGAAAAAAAAGATGTACGAAGAGAGAAAAATAATAAAAGGAAGAGGTCGACGACGTGAACGAGAAAAATTAAATTGCGATTTGGAAGGAGATTCGTCGATACCACCACCACCGCTACCACCCACCCCCCACCGACGAAAGGATGATATGACGTAGACGCGCGCGCACGACGTGGCCGACGTTTCCGCAGCCTATTTCGACGCGACTTTTTAAATGCATCTCTCTCTCTCTCTCTCTCTCTCTCTCTCTCTCTCTCTCTCTCCCTACTCACCCCACCGGTCCCACTACTATTACTATTACAATCACCATAGCCATCGCTGTACAATTACCACCCCATTCCCTCGTTCTCTTAAGGTTTTTCTTCTACTTCCTTCTTCTACCCTTATTCCCGATATTCTCACACAGGCGGACAACACTCTCTCTCTCTCTTTCTCTCTCTCTCTCTCTCTCTCCCATTCTCTATTCTTGGTCTACAGATAATTTGCATTTTTGCCTCTGAATTTTTTGTCAACAATGAGAATTGAAAGAGATAGATAAATAGACAGACAGACAGACAGACATACAGAGAGAGACAGAGAGAGAGAGAGAGAGAGAGAGAGAGAGACAGAGAGACAGAGATAGAGACCAACAGACAAATAAACGGACAAACGGACAGATAGAGAAAGAGAGAGAGAGAGAGAGAGAGAGAGAGAGAGAGAGAGAGAGAGAGAGAGAGAGAGAGTGAAGTATAGGGGTGGTAGAGAATTAAGAAGAGATGAGGGGAAAGGAAGAAGGCCAGAAAAAGATTAGTTGGACCGGAAGAGACCAACCGACCAACCGACCTCTCCTCCTCTCCTCTATACCCCTTCTCCACCACCCCTGTTCTCTTTCGTTCTTGTCCTCGATGGAGCTCGTTAACCGAACAGGACACAGCACAGCACAGCAGGCGCAGTAGTAGCAGAGCCGGGGCAGGCACGCAGGATACACGACGATGACAAGGAGAGAGAGAGAGAAAGAGAGAGAGAGAGAGAGAGAGAGAGAGAGAGAGAGAACAATAAAAGCATGGGTTCCCGCGCGCCATCGTCTT
>OU426994.1:4785146-4786924 GCA_911387935.1 Dolichovespula saxonica | reverse complement strand
AAGAACAACGATGCAAGTTCACGTCATTTTCACAGAATTTCTAATCATCCTCGATAAATATAACCGTCATTAATTATCGTGTCGATAAAGATAGACAAAGACGAACACATCCTCTCACTCTCTCCCTCTCTCACCCTATATATATAGATATATATATATATATAGGGTGATATATATATATATATATATATATATATATATATATTCATGGAAGATTATGCACACAAATATACAAAAATATGATGAATTCACAATTTCTCGTTATTAGTTTTCGATAATATTGATTCTCTCTCTCTCTCTCTCTCTCTCTCTCTCTCTCTCTCTCTCTCTCTCTCTCTTTCTGTAGCGTGATTAAAAATCGAAAAAAGAATCCGAAAAAAAAAAATTAAAAAACAAAAAAGGAATAAAAACGACATACGGAAGAGGAACACGAAAAAGAAAGAAATAGAAATACAAAAAAAAAAAAAAAAAAAAAAGAAACAGAAAAAGAGAAGAAGTGAAAGAATAAAAAGATAAAAAATCAAAAAAAGAAAGGGAAAAAGAACAAGAACGGACGAGTGACATACGAGACGAGTTGCACCGTGTATGCAGTTGATCCACAAAAACGAAAAAGAAAAAAAAAGAGAATAAAAAAAAAAAGAAAAAACAAGAAAGAGACACAACGAACGATGATCCCTACGTCGTTGATCCATTCGTGTGACCTCTCTCTTACGTACGTACGCACGTACGTACGCATATGTACGCGCGCGCGCGCGCGCGCGCTTACACCACCAAACACGAGCGCGCTTAATAACGAGTAAAACGAAAAAGTCGAATAGTCTGAGTCAAAGAAAAGAGAAACGCGAGAGACATTATATGGCTGCAACAGTTGTGCGTTCTCGACACAGATTTAATGCGCGAACGTGTATCGTCCTCGAACTAATTATTCTCTTCAAAGCACACAACATTCTCTCTCTCTCTCTCTCTCTCTCTCTCTTTCTCTCTCTCCTCTCTGTCTTTCTGTCTTTCTGTCTCTCTCTCTCTTTCTCGTACACACGTGTGTTATATATATACATACATATACACACATACACAGCTTTCTCTCTCGTACAAATATGAGTGTGTGTGTGTGTATGAGTGTGTGTATGCACACACATATATATATATATATATATACACTCTCTCCTTTTCTGTCTCTTTCTATCCGCCTACAAAACTATTTTAAGCTACCGATTTGACCTGACTCCGGGGGTTCTCGACTTTCAATGCATGATGACGAAGGACAAAAAAAAGGGACTAAAAAAAAGTAAAAAGAGAAGAAGAAGACAAAGAAGAAGAAGGAGGAGTAGGATTATAGGAGGAAGGAACAGTGTTTTATACTTTTAAAAGACTCTATAGCAATATCTTAATATTTCTCAACGATAATTACACGCGTTAATTTCCCATTCGCGAAAGGTCAACTGAAAGGTCGGGAGAAAAAGACAGAGAGAGAGAGGGAAAGAGTGAGTGAGAGAGAGAGAAAGAGAGAGAGAGAGAGAGAGAGATGTGACGTTAAAAATCGTTTGAATTGCGTCTCTGTGCCGCCCGTCGAGAGAACTCGTTGACGAAACCGAACACGCGGGAAAATTCAAATGTCAAATAATATTTAACTGTTTTCTTAATTTCTTTTTGTTTCTTTTTTCTTTTTTTTTTTTTTGTTTTTTCTTCTTTCGTAATTGCACGGCTCGAAGAGAGAGACATTAATGAGACGAAAAAAAACGAGAGAGAAAGAAAGAGAGAGAGAGAGAGAGAGAGAGAGA
>OU426994.1:4742646-4780146 GCA_911387935.1 Dolichovespula saxonica | reverse complement strand
AAACGACCTTCCCCCACCACCACCCGACCCCGTCCCATGACGTTCCATGTTCCATGTTCCATGTTCCATGTTCAATGTTCAATGTTCAATGTTTGCCGTATCTCCTCCAACTTGGCATAAGTAATATATACAAACGATTTTCGTTATTAAATCCATTATCAGAACACGAGCGCGCACCTCCCTCCCTCCCCTCCACCCGTCGTAAATTACCGCGTTTTCGTTCATTGCCAGAGAAAATTTTTTTCGTTTTTTTTTCTCTCTCTCTCTCTCTCTCTCTCTCACTATTCTCGAGGATAAAAATTTGATTCGAACGATTATCACTTGGAGATTATTATTATTATTATTATTATTATTATTTACAACGAAAACCTAACCTACGACAGTAAATACGAAAATGCTTTCGCTATGTAAAAATAAAAAAAAAAGAAAAAAAAAATATTTCGGAACGTACATAAACGTAAACACCGAAATCCTCTAACCAATCACGTTCCATTGCCGTGGACTATTTTTTTTTTACGCGGCAAAATTTGATTCCAATAATTAATTCGATCAAATAATAATAATAATAATAATAATGATAATGAAGATGATAATAATGATTATTATTATTTTATAACAATAAATAATAATTATATAATATATAATAATAATTATTATTATTATTATTATCATTATCATTATCAGGTACCGTTATCGACATTATCGTATTTACATTCAACGTGAAAATTAATGAAACACGGTTTGGCCAATGTAAAGCGAATATCTTTGAACGATTAAAAAATCGCCACGAACACGCCTTGGATAACGCGTTCTTTTTTTTCCTTTCGAATAAACGAGCGAGATATAAAAAAAAAAAAAAAAAAAAAAAATGAAAGTGAGAAAAGAAAAGAAAAAAGCATTTTACGTAATACAATTTCGCGTGCACGCGTGTTCTTACTTTTTAATTTTTCCTCCTTCTTTTTTTCTTCTTCTTTTACGTTATTGATAATAAAAAATTATCAAGGAGATCATCGAAAGTTCAACGGACAGTAAATAACTTATTACTCGTCGTATCTTTCGTTTCTTTGCTCTGACGAGACGCATTTCGCCAAACAATTTTCACGGTCTAACGAACGAACGAACGAACGAACGAACGAACGAGCGAACGAACGAACGAGCGAACGCTTGGAAAACTGGAAAACTAAGTTGGTTCCATCGTCGTCGTCGTCGTCGTCGTCGTCGTATTTGAGACGAGTTCTAATTAAAAAAAAAAAAAAAAAAAAAAAAAAGAACGTTAACGCTCCTATCATTTGGCTGATTAGATCTCACGCATAAAGGGATGATTAGGTTCTCCCAGCGAATGAATTCGTTCGTTCGTTTCGGCCAAGGTTAATTAACGCGCTTTATAAGTTCGCTTCATTTTATGTATTTCCTGAGTCGTTAAGAGGAGTAGTAGTAGTCATTGACAGTGAAAATTCGTTTTAACGAGCCGAAGGAGAGAGAAAGTAAAGGAAGTATAACTGTATTCGAAGCGATATAGTATTTTAACGGATTCGAACTCTCGTTCGGTTTTTAATTCATTATTTTGCGTCAATAAAACATTTGAATATTGCGCATGCGCGTATATATATATATATTATTTATATATTTATTATATATATATTATTATATATATATTAGGTTGAGTAATAAGTTCATAGTGGTTTTTAAATAAAAGTCTTTGATAAAAACCGATACGAACTTATTCCCCATAATATATATTCCATATAATATATACAGGGTGTTTCAGCTAAAGGAGGCCGCTTATAACATGCATAACATTATACTATTACATAAATATATATATATATATATATATATATATATATATATATATAAATTATTCATAACATACCTCTTTTTAAATTTTAAACCATTCAAAGTATGAAAAAAAAAAAAAAAAAAAACAAGAAAGAAAATATTTAGACGGCCTCCTTTAGCTGAAACACCCTGTATATTATAAATTAATTTGAATATTTATCCTTCAGTTACTTCACACATCAACACGCGCGCGCGCGAAAGAGAAAGATAATGATATTATATAACAAAAAAAAAAAAAAAAAAAAAAAAGAAAAGAAAGAAATTAGAACGACAACAAATATATTAAAAACGAAGGACGAAATATAATATCACAGATTGAAAGTCAATTTCATCGAGTGAGAGACGTTCGCCATTATAGAGCGTTCGAATTTATAATATTATAGTTCACGTATTAGAAGCGTGGCTTTGCTCTAATCCGCTTGCAAAAGCAAAAACAAGTGTTTCCTCGTACGGCCAACGTGCGTCAGGAGATCGCGGAATAAAAAGAAAGAGAGATAGAGATAGATAGGCAGATAGATAAAGATAGATAGATAGATAGATAGATAGAGAGAGAGAGAGAGAGAGAGAGAGAGAGAGAGAGAGAGATTACGCGATCGGAATTCGCAGCCGATATTTACAGAAATGATTCAGTATCTTTAAGCAGAAATGGATTCCACTCTCAATCGTGAAAAACATGAAACACGATTTGTACATGTGTATATATATATATATATCTTTCAACAATCGCATAAACGTTTTATTTCATAATATACCCCCTTTAATCTCTCTTCATTTTATTTAAGAATAAAAATCCGTGTCGAATTTTAAGAATTATATAACGTAATCAACGATAATTATTTTTAGCACGGCGACGTTAGGGTAATTTTCCAATATATGTACGACTACTTTCTCTCTCCCTCTCTCTCTCTCTCTCTCTCTCTCTCTCTCTCTCTTTCTATTTATTTTCTTGTATTTTTTTTTTCTTTTTTTCATGTCGATCATAATTAAGATACACGTAACACATACTACCTTATAATTAGTTCGAACGAGATTTTTACATGTCATTTGATAAATAAAATTCAACGAAACCAGTATGTCGTAATAATATAAATTCTATTCGCGTTAACCGACGAGATTGGAAAAAAAAAAAAAAAAGAAAAAGAAAAAGAAAAGATGTTAAATTTTCCTCGTAAAAGAGAACTTCTTCTCTCAAGTTCGTTCGAGTTGTTATTTTCTAATCGGCTCTGTTCGAATACATTAACGCGACTTATAAACAATGAACAGATTAAAATCGATGACAAGGTTCGGAAGAACCGTTTCGTACTTATCGACGAACTTACATATAATTTAGTAGTTTGATGAAAACTGTAACACCGAGAGAGTGAGAGAGAGAGAGAGAGAGAAAGAGAGAGAAAGAGTGAGACTTTTAGTCGACAAGTTTTTGACACGTAATATATATGTAATAGTTGTAAAATAAATAATTGGATTACATCCAAGCGCTTTTCGATACTTCGAGAGAGAAAAAAAGAGATAGAGAAACGAGGTCTTTATCTTATTTTTTTCGTTTTTACATCTTTTCTTATTATCACTATTTTTATTATTATTATTATTATTATTAACTTCTTGTTTTTTTTTCCCATTATTGTTATCAATTTTTTTTTTTTCATTGCTATTAACCTCTTATTTTTGTCCTATTATTATTGTTATTAGTTTTGTTTCTTAATTACTATTAACTTCTTATCTTTTCCCTATTATTATTATTATTACTATTATTTATTATTGTTAACTTTTTATTCTTTTCTCGTTTCAATTATTATTATTATTATTATTATTATTATTATTATTATTATTATTATTATTTTATTATTATTATTATTATTATTATTTTATTATTATTATTATTATTATTATTATTACTTTATTATTGTCATTATTACTACTATTATTATGTTATTTTTGTATTAAATAATCGCTGGCAATTTTTCAAAAAAAAAAAAAAAAAAAAAAAAAAAAAATAAAGTACAAGTTTGTAGTTATTAAATATAACACCAGAGTGCAGCACAAATGCATACTATTCCGTATGTATACGAATAAACATATCTCTCTCTCTCTCTCTCTCTCTCTCTCTCTCTCTCTCTCTTTTATTTCTTTTTCTATTTCCTTTCTTTCTTTTTTTCTCTCAGAGTTGTTCGATTATACACGAAACAGGGACAATGACATCCGACTTTCCGGGTCTTCCCATCCTATAGAACGGAAACCTTTCTTTTCTCTTAACACAGTCTAACACATCTGCCATTCTCTCTTCTTCTTCTTCTTCTTCTTCCTCCTCTATTTCTAACTTCTTTCGTTTCTTTTCTTCTCTTCTCTTCTCTTCTCTCTTCCTTTTCTCTCCTATATCATGTTGGATACGTTGGAAAACTAAAGAGAATTCAACTGAATTCCGAACGTATCTTTCCGCTTCGTCACACACCCACACACACATATATATATATCTCGTATAACTTTATCCACGATACGTTTCTAATCATTTATTACCAATTCGTTTCAAAAGAAAAAAAAAAAAAAAAAAAAGAAAAAGAAAGAAAGAAAAAAGAAAAGAAGTGAGATTTCAAACGAAAAACCAAAGAACTATATATTGGACGAAAATAGAACTCCATCTATTATGTTCGCGTGCAGAGAAATGTCTTTTGGAGATACATATATATATATATATATATATATATATATATATATATATATATATATATTTAGATATATAATAAATCAATTAAATAATTTATTTTACATATATACAGTTATTTTTTTAAACAAGAATTATCGAATATTTTTTACATATAATTCGTAATAAATTTTAATTGAAAGTTCACTTGGATATAATCAGTATTGTGTGTGTGTGTTTGTGTGTGTGATAAAAACACTAAATAGTATTTGAAAATATATGCCTATACACAATAAATAAATTGTTATTTTTCAACAATCATATAATATATTATAATATATATATATTTCTTTACATATACTTTAACATAAATTATTTACGAATTTACTTGAAAAATAATTAGTATCGATTACCAGTACTATCGTAAAACCAGTAAAATTTTTATTTAATTCAGGACCGTATGACACACACACACACACACTTCGTTAACAATTTAAACGTTACCGTCCAAATGACAATTCTCATTAGAAAACTCAAAATAAACCGTGTTATTAATTCGTTCAATTAATTCGAGACAAACTTGCGAATTGTTTGAAATTCAAACAATTAGAGGATAATAAATAATGAACTAATGGAGTTGATTCTTTTTCCGCGCGTTAAGGACACATCTTAAAAGGATGATTGAAGAGGGGCGGGGGGAAGTAGGGGGAGTTGGGTGGAGTAAACACGGGTGAGGGGGGAGAGGGGAAGAGGTAGCCTAAAGTAATGAAAGCGCACACGCACACGCACACGCACACGCACACGCATACACACACAATATATAAAATACGATATTTGATGAATGGCTTTGCAAATAAGTGCAGCGCACGTAAACACACACACACACACTCTCTCGCGCGCGCGCACACACACACACTCGCGCGCGCGCGCACACACACACACACTCGCGCGCGCGCGCACGCACACACACTCGCGCGCGCGCGCACGCACACACACACACACACACAGAGAGAGAGAGAGAGAGAGAGAGAGAGAGAGAGAGAGAGAGAGAGAGAGAGAGAGAGAGAGAGAGAGAGAATATCTACATAATATATATAATTTTATATATATATATCCAGTAACATGACCCTATGTTGAATCGTGCACCATCATCATCGGTGACTGTCATTCACGTGAAGAGATAGATATATATGACTGTGTGTGTGTGTGTGTGTGTGTGTGATGTGTAAGAGAGTGACAGAGAAGCTCACATTACTGATTAGTCATAAGTTCAACAATAGTCTCTTCACCAGATGCAAACAGTCGTGACAGTGCGCGCGCGTGTGTATTAGCTTTTAGATAGGGAGTATCCGGTTACGCCTCCTGCGATTCCGATATATCCAAGCAAAATGAGAGAAACAATTAATATTTCTTTTTCAATCATCCTCCTTCTTTATTTTTCTTTCTTCTTCTTCTTCTTCTTCTTTTTTTTTTTTTTTTTTTTTTTTTTTTTTTTTTTTTTTTTTTTTTTTTTTTTTTTTTTTAATTATATACCTTCGATTTCATCGAGATGACACAGAGTCTCGGTGCGAGACTTTTTTTTTAAGAAATTAATCCTTTGTGTCATTTCCGAAGGGGAATGGGGTGGAGGGTCGCGATAATTTCTTCTTTCTTTTTTAATTTTTTTTATTCTCTTTTCTTGTTTCCTTTTTTTTTCTTTCTGTCTTTTTTTCTTTTTTTCTTTCGGTTACAAAAAATTATGCAGAAAAAGTGAAATCTTTTCGTTTGTTCTTGGAATAATGGATGGAGAAAAATAATTTATCATCATCATCATCATCATCATCATCATCATCATCATTGTTATTATCATCATCGTCATTTTCGTTGACATCGTGTGATCGCGAAAACTTATTTTTTAATAAAATTACAAGTCTCCTGTCGGAGAGGTTCTTCTCATTCTTTGGAAATCTTTGCATTTTTTTTTTTTTTTTTTTTTTTTTATTACTTTTCTACTCATTTCTTTTTTTTTTTCTTTTTTCTCTCCAAATGATGGACAGAAGAGAACGATTTTTTTACAACTGTTATATACTTCATTTCTTTATCCTTCAACATTGTGTACAACGCCTTATTTAGAAAAATGATAACGTCTCTTTAATTAGATCTTCATGAACTTTGTTAATCCTTTTTTCCTCTTTTATGTTTCTCAAAATAATCCCATAGAAAAAGAATTCCTAGTTATTTTCTTTTTTATTTTTTCCTTTCGTTTTTCCCTTTGACGACGTGACACACGCATGGTTGTACGATGTTAAACTACCTTATTATTAAATTGTTTATTAATAACAATTACAAATCCCTTATATATATATATATATTGATTTATAAATATTTATTTATTCTTGTACTTCCACTTTTATTTTTATTCTTCTTTTTTTACTTTTATTTATTTTTTTTTTCCTACACATAATATATCAAAGCTTCCCACTTGTCTATTTCGCGTTTAATCAAAATACTTCGCGAGAGAATTTAAATATTCCATTCTTTTCTTCCTGGCAACATGACACACACATTACAATCGTAAAAGTTTCGTTATATTTTCTTATCAAATTAAATGTTTTTGATAAAAATTAATACAATTTCCTCATAATGATTCATAAACTTCGATAAATCTTTTTCTTTACTACTACTACTACCACTATTATTATTATTATTATTATTATTATTATTATTATTATTATTATTATTATTATTATTATTATTATTATTTCACCCACACAAATAATACAAATTAAATATCTCCCTTTTATCATTTTCAAAATAATCAAAAGAACACAGTCAAACATATTATACATTCAATTATATTTCTCCGAGCGTAGAGAGTTTACTAAACATCTCTGATATAAAAAAAAAAAATGAGAGAAAAAACAAAAAAAAAAAAAAGAAAAAATAAATATCCGATTAGAGAAGTCGTTTAGAGTTAAACGACCCCGATAACGAGACTACCCTTTCCCGCAACCCCCACACCACCACCCTCGACCACCATCACCA
Organism: Dolichovespula saxonica; assembly: GCA_911387935.1. NCBI lineage: Eukaryota > Metazoa > Arthropoda > Insecta > Hymenoptera > Vespidae > Dolichovespula > Dolichovespula saxonica. The sequence goes on along the minus strand of OU426994.1, from coordinate 4,772,645 downwards.
CCTCCATCCCCATAATCCCATCCTCCTTCAATCACCCGACCCGACTCACCCACTAAACCCACCCATCATCATCCATCCATCCATCCATCTATCCCTTCATCCACCCACCCCCAGTCCATCCATTTTTTAAATGTTTTGATATCACCCTCGAGTTCCTTCGCTCGGTCTATTACACCTTAACCGATGTACCATGTATCCCATATAAAACAGGTAAAGAGTTCATTCGACAATAAGTGGGAGAAGAAAGATAGAGGAAGAAGAAGAATAAGAAAATGAAAAAAAAAATCGAGAGAAAAAGAGAGAGAGAGAGAAAATATCGACGGAACAAAGGACGAAGGTAAAAAATAGATTCTCTCTCTATCTCTCTCTATTTTTTTTTTTTTTTTTTTTTGAAAAATGCAACGATATAACCGACACGAGCAAACAACACTACCTACTACTACGTCTATTAGGGGTGGGAGGTAGATAGATAGGGGTAGTAGGTATGTGGAACCCCGCGGCGGCCAGTGACACGTTACGCCAGGATAAACGCGTTTACGTAGACACAGGGTAGATATAAATATAATCCTTGCAACATACTCTTTGACTGAAAGTAACACGACCCACATATTCTTGTGAGCATTATAAGTACACCATGGCGTGTAAGTAAACCATCGTAACAACGACGACACGACGACGACGTGTATAAACCTAACGATACACCCTCGTCGTGCCGTCAACCACACAACCGTTCTACCACCCTCCCTACCCCCTCTCACCCATCAACCTACCGACCGACTATCCTCTTCTACTTTTACTTACTTCTTCTTCTTCTACTACTTCTACTTCTACTTCTACTTCTTCTTTTTCTTGTATCTCTTTTAGATCTAAAAATAATCGCAGGGTTGACGGGATATCTCGAATAAGAAGACAAAATATATATATATACACGATCATAAGACTTACAAGATGTCATCGTTCTCTTAATTATTATTTATAATATATATATATATATATATTATATTATTAATTATATATATATATCAATTATAATTATATACGTGATTATATTAATTCACATTTATATATTTAGAAATTATTTTAGTTTTTCTCGATTACAACGAAAAAAAATCTGTATTTTAATTTTTATTATTATTATCGCATATATATATATATATATATATATATATATATATATATACGATATATATATATAAATTAAAATGTTATAATTTTATTATATATAAAATAAAAAATAAGACGAAATAAAATGAAGTACGTGAGATATTACATTTCTTTGTAATCCAAAAAAAAAAGAAAATATATATATATATATATACATATATATATATATATATATATGTATATATGTATATATGTATATATATTTACATATATAAGTACTGGTATATAAGTAGTAGTTGTAATCGTACAACTAGTAATATTAATAGTAATAATAATAATAATAATAATAATGATAATAATAATGATGATAATAATAATAATAATAATAATAATAATAATAATAATAATAATAATAATAATAATAATACTAATAATAATAATAATAATAAATAGGGGAGCAGTGACATCTTGTACGTCTTATGGTTAATTATCTACATATGTACATGTATACCAATATATAATATAATATAATATAATATAATATAATATATATATATATATATATATATATATATATATATATGTTTTATGACTATATATTATATGTATGTTACACAATCTTTATGTATGTACATACGTACGTTAGAATTTTAGATTCGTTCTGCTTTTGATCAAGCCTCGTTTTGATTTTTTTACTTTTAATTTTATTTCTTTTTACCTTAATTCTTCTTTTACTTCTTATTTTTTTTTTTTTACATTTACCATTTTTTTTCTTCTTACCTCTAACTGAAATTTTCACGACTTAAGTTTCCCTAGAAGAGTGCTTGAAATTTAAAAGCGATTTTTTTCTTTTTTTTCATCTTTATTTCTCTCTCTCTCTCTCTCTCTCGATTTTTATTATTATTATTTTTTTTTTCATTTACATCATAAAAAATTCATTCCTCCGACGGCGCTTGCGAAGGCTCACGAAGGAAGTAGGTATACCACCTCTAAGTCGATTCGTGGATGTGAAACGAGAACGAAAACGAGAACCAGAGGGGTGGGAGGGGGTTGGTTGCTTTTAATGGAAAGGACGCTCGACTTTTGACCCTTAATGCGGATCAGCTTGGAAAAATAAAGCAGCGAAAAGGAAAGTCGTTGCGTGTTCATCCGCTTACGATAAATATGTAGTAGTGTTAGTAGTAGTAGTAGTAGTGGAGTAGTAGTAGTAGTAGTGTAGTAGTAGTAGTAGTAGTGTAGTAGTAGTAGTAGTAGTAGTAGTAGTAGTAGTAGTGTAGTGTAGTAGTTAGTAGTAGTAGTAGTGGCTTCCTTTCGAGGGAAAGGATTGCGCGCGAATTTTACGATCACAGATAAATAAATAAATAAATAAATAAATAAATAAACAAATAAATAAATAAGTAAATAAAAATAAAATAAAAAAAAAGATAAGAAAAATAAAAGAGTACTATTTTTAATATCGAACTAAAAACTTTCTGAAAAAGTTTTGCAAGGTATAAATGCGATGATAAAAGGTAATATAATCGGATTATATTCGAATGAAAATGTTCGTAGAAATGATTTCTGAATGATTTCAAAATCCGAGAGCAAAAATATTGACGTAGAAAGAAATTGTATAAAATAAAATAAAAATAAGGAGGAGGAGGATAAGGAGGAGAAGAAATAAACGAGAAAACGTACTCGATTATTTATATAATGAATTGAATGAATAAAAATTGATGATTTTATAAAATAACTGTGATATTATTTATATAAGAGTGATATGAAATATTTTTTTTTTTTTTTGAATAACAAAAATATGTTCTTAATATTTTTCTTTTTAATATAAAAAATCCACCAATAAAATTGATAAATTTATAACATAACAGTGATATTATTTATATAAAAGTAATATGAAATATATATATATATATATATATTTTTTTTTTGAATTACAAAAAAATACGTTCTTAATAATATTTTTGTCTTATAAAAATTTCACCAATAAAAATCGATGATTTTACGATCTCACGATGAGTGTAAATTTATGAAAATAAATATACAACAGTATTAATATACACACACACACACACACACACACACATATATATATCTATTAATATTATTGATATACGTGTGACATTATTGTTAACATATGTGTGTGTGCGCGTTCATTTCTTGTCGATTTCAATCTGAAGAAATAAAAATAAAAAATAATAACCAAGGGGAGAAAGATTAAAAATAAATCAAAATATAAAACTAAAAAAAAAAAAAAAAGAAAATAAAGAAACGTTAGGATAAAATAATTCGAGTAATGATACGATAAGAGGGAATGACGAAAGAATTGACGAAATAATCGAGAGAAGAGATAAACGACGTGGTTAACAGACAGGATGAACGAGCTAACGAAAAACTGTTTGCGTATAATGCGCGAACGAACCGGATATATACATCAATCGTTGCTGTATTACCGATTATCGAGACACAGTGCTTGTTAGCTGTCCGTTCATCAAACACTTATAATACGATGGTAGATGTATGTATCTTACATTTTGGCATGCCTCCAACTTTATTTCTTTTTTCTTTCTTTATTCTTTCAAGTATTATATACAGGCAAAAGAGGAGAGAGAGAGAGAGAGAGAGAGAGAGAGAGAGAGAAATATACACGAAAACGAGAATCGGAAGTGAAAGCACTAAACGTCGTTAAAATGGCGATTTAATTTAACTCCAACGAACTTTACATCATTATAATATATTTTCAGTATAGATATATGCATGTAATATCAATATTAATTTAAAGAAAATAATAATAAAAATAATTACTATTATTATTATTATTATTGTTAAACGTATTTCTGTAATAAAAATAATGAATTTTCAATATGATATTCGTATAAATTTTGTTCATAAAAAAAAAAAAGTATTATTGAAAATATTATTATTAATAATTGGCGACGATCGATAAAAGTGATAATATTTTTTTTTTCATCGACGCTTATTCCGTAGTGATTTCATTTTTTTTTTCTTGTTTTTTTTTTTTTTTTTTTGTGAAAACGTTAATGGAAAGGTTATCATCATATATATATAAAGATATTATGTAATAATTATTAACGATCGATAAACTTTCGAGAATCATAACCTAAATATTTACGTGAACAATAAACTAAAATTGAAATATTGAAGATGTCAAAATTATGAAACGATTGACAAAAATGATGACAAGGGTCATAACCTAAAAAAAAAAAAACAAGATAAAAGAAGTTAAAAAAAAAATAGAAATAAGAATTACGAAGACAACCTAAAATGAGAAAAAATTATAAATTAAATGACGACGGCTCGATGAAGATATTCAAGATCATCTATAAAGGTGACGATAGCAATCGTAATCTTAAACAGAAAAAGAAAAGAAAAAAGAAACAAAGATAAAAAAAATGATGAAAAGGTCAAAAACAAATACAAATGACGACAATAATCATAACCTAAAAAAGCAAGATAAAGAAGATGAAAAGGTAGAGGAAAAGATAAAAATTATGAAGGTAAACTAAAATGAGAATAAAATTATGCTCAAAACGACGACGAATCGACGAAAACAATCGAGATTAATCGTTGAAATTGAAAGTACAACAATTGAATGATTCAAAACGAATCAAAATTTTCAACGAATCGCCACCATTATTATCATCATCATCATCATCATCATCGACCTAACCTCAATTTCGCGTATTCTTTTTTTTCTTCTCTATCTCTTATACAGGCACATAAAGTTAATTTTACTCGGTGATACACGATCATAAGATTGTTTTTTCGTCGTCCTCGTCCTCGACGCCGTCGCCGTCATTGCGGACGGACATGTGTCGCCTAAAGAAATGAAAATAATCGTTCGATGATGTCAACAGACAGCAATAAAGAGTTGCAGAGATCACAATAATAAGATCATCATCATGGTATGATGATCCAACGATTTGTGTATATATATATATATATATATATATATCTGTTATACATCTGTATTTGTTTTTCTTTTTTTTATCTTCTTCTCCTCCTCCTCCTCCGCCTCCTCCCCACCTACTTGTTCTTCACGTGCAATGAGCCTGTATCGGAAACGTTACCAGGTGATAAATGGTGCTATATCAGTTTTGTTATCAGTACCCTAGATCGTAACAGCCGGCTAATGCTAATTTGCTCCTCTACTGCAATATTGAACCAGGTAAAACGGACGTCGTTGTCGTCGCATTGGCAACACTGTTTTTTCGAGTGTCATTTTCGTCAACGTCGCCGTCGCCATCTTTAGAAAAATGTCTTCCCCGCCACAACTCCCGTCATACCACCGCGACAACCTTTTGTTGTTTTCGTTCGTTCGTTTGTTTGTTTATTTTTTTTTTTCTCATTCTTTCTCCCCTCTAATATCAATAACAAAACCTACGAGTAAATCCTTCTAAGAATAATAAGGATATCAATAATGATATATGTGAATTAGTTGTCCACATTTCAATGTCAATTTACATAATCTAACCTATCTGACATTCTAACGCAGTAAATTCGAACAAATGTCATGTCCCTGACGTCAATATAACAGAGAACTTGGAACACATTCATCATAATATATAATAAATATATGTATATATATATATACATGCATTATATATATATATATATATATATATATATATATATATATATATATATATATATATATATATATATGAGTAGTACAATTTTAACGATTATTATCTTTCGTCAGATCAAGATCGTTAATTCACAAACACTCATTCATATTCATTCAATTATTAATTAATTTATTTATTTAATCATTTATATGCTTATTTATACGAAAAAAAATTGAAACTAAAATAAATATTGTCCCGTGCCGATCGCACGAAAGCACCTCCTCCTCCTCCTCCTCCTCCACCTCCTCCACCACCCACCTCCTCTATGTTATAACGAGTACAAAAGATATTTTTACTTTACGAAGGAACTTTATGGTTACATAATAATCCCCGACACAAATAGATATCCCCTTCGTTGTAAAACTTCGATAAATTATTCCACGGGTCTATTAAAAGATAATCTGAGATTATAATAAGAGAGATAAGGGTTACGGAGTTATTAACCGAGCTATTAGAAAGAGAGCAAAAACGAAAAATGTTTTTATCCGACCGAGACCGTCGATAAATATTTCTTCTTCTTCACGTATCGAATAATAATAATAATATGAAAAAAAAAAAAAAAGAAAAAAAGAAGAAGAAGAAATGAAAAAGAAAAATAACCAAAATAAAAAATAAAAACTTAAATGACACACAACGCGGGCGCGCGCGCGCGCACGAAACACACACACGCACGCGCGCGCGCGCGCGCGCGCATCCCATTCACAGACGTTCCACTTGACTGCTTTAAAACGTTATCAACGTCATCAATCATGTATTCAAACGAATCCAGACATCTCTGATTCGTTCTAACGATATAAATCATCATGCAGAATTCTCACGTGAGCGAGAGGCAACACACACACACACACAAACGCGTGCGCACGCAAGGGCGAGCGCGCGCGCTCGCGCACTCACACCTATTTTTCTATCTCACTCTCATGAATTTTCTACGTGACTATCGATGCCACTCAACCGAGTAAACGAGAGGAATTCTCTCGAATGGAATATTTTCACTAAGGTGCGCAAGCAAGGCCGCACGAGAAAGACTTTTTATTTTTCTTTCTCTTTCTCTTTTTTTTTTTTTTTTTTTTTTTTTTTTTTTTTTTTTATTTTATTTGTCGAATCGAGGATGAAGAAGAGGAGAAGCAGCAGCAGAAGCAACACAGCGCCGATTCCTTCCCTTTTTGCATGATCGTTCCCTCTAAAAGCTTCGTAAAAGGATTCACTATTGACCTATGTAATAGTTCAAAGAGAATTATTGCCGAGTTTGAAGTGTCGATCATCATCCTTGCTTCTAAAAATTCTCTCTCTCTCTGTTCTTTTTTTTTTTTTTTTTTTTTTTTTTTTTTTTTTTTTTAAATCAATCACAAAGATTGATCGTATATAATTTGAAAAATATTTGATGACCGTATTTTATGAGGATACACATCAAAAATAATCATTTATTTATTTTTTTATTTATTTATTTATATATATATGTATTTTTGTTTTGTTTTATTGATCATTCTATTAACGAAAAAATCTTGGTGTAGTCTCCGAAACGTATTTGCAAATAATTTTGTTCAAATTTTTATCACATATATATATATATATATATAATAAAAAACCTTTTTTTATTAATATTAATCATATAAATTGATTGGCCATGGTTCTAACGATAATTCATAAAAGTATTTTATGTAAATAAACGGAGAGAGATCTCATTTTTTTTCCTTCCTCTTCGAAAAACGCAAAGACCCCGATGACGCTTAAAACAGTTTCACATATTTATATATTCATTTATTTATTTGTTTATTTATTTATTCCCTCGTTGATTGAAAACAAAATTTATTCGATATAATTAAAAAAACAAAATAAAAGAACAAATCTAATAACATTTATACGAACAAATAAACCTGAGTAAATATCAATTTATACAATATTTCTTCTCACTGGAACAATGATCCCGGTATTATGTCGTTTTCATTTGTTCATTTCTTTATCTAATTTTTTTTAATGGAAAAAATATATATACACAAACTCACACACACACACACACACACACACACACACACACACACACACACACACACACACACACACACACACACACACACACACCGTCATTTCTAAAAAAAAGTTCCTAAAAAATATTAACGCAAATATAAACGCGATGAAAAATATTCCTTTGCTCTCTCTCTCTCTCTCTCTCTTCTGCCTGTCTCTTTCTCTCTCTCAATTGTACATACATAGAGCACAAGGTCCTCAGGTTAAATCGTATATTATATATATGTAAATGGCATACTTACGTGCGTATACACATAGTATACGCATTTTGTACGTAGAAATCATATTGATGCAACGAATGCGGGTTTCGCCATGCGACGACCTTGAGAGGAACTGGGAAAGATAATGGATCACGAAGTAGTAGAAAAGTTTGCAGCGTCGCGAAAGGTCACACGAGAGAATGGAAGACGACCGGTCACGTGACTATAATAATAGCACTAATAATAATGAAGATAATCTATGAAAAAGTAGACCACACACAATAGCTCCATTAATTTTATATATATATATATATATATATATATATATATATATATTAAAAAATTGATTTGTCATAGTTTTAAAAATAATTTTACAAAAGTATTTTATTAAAATAAATATGAAAAATAATTATTCACTTATATATTTCCTTTTAATTTATATATATATATATATATATATATATATATATATATATATAAGAAAATAAATGTCCGAAAAAAATTTCTAGAGACGACAGTGAATGAATTCGTAATTGGTAAATAAGAAAAAAAAAAAGAAAAACAAAATTATTCTTCACATTTATTCTCATAATATATATATATATATATATATATATATATATATATATATATATATATATATGTACATATACATATATAAAATAGTTTGCAAACAGTCCGACATATTTACGAGACAAAAGTAACTTCCTTGTTGTTTTGCCGAAGTTAGGCGAACAAATAGAAAAAGAAACTTTTCCATTTCTTATTTATTTATTAATTCATTCCATCTATCCTCTCTTTTTATTTCTCCTTTCCTTCCCCCTCCCGCCCACCACTCTTTTTACCATTTTTGTTCTGTTTCAAGGTTAAAAAATAAAAAAGAAAAAAATGCGAAAGAATAAAATACAAAAAAAAAAAAGATTTTTTTTTTATTTTTTTTTTTTTTTTATTAAGAAAACTAGCCGAGCAAAAAAGAAGGTGCGGAGGAATTATGCCAAACATAAAATGCAAGTATTATTGCGAATAGTTTCCGAACTGTATCGAATCGAAAGTAGGTTTGCGTAAGGCGCCATTTGTGTATCCTGAATTCGATCTATAAATAAAGCGCAACCCTGTACCGACGAACTACTACTTGAGTTAAAGCGGGACTTCGATTTATCGTTCGTGACGTACCTACATACATACATACATACATACATACATATATATATATATATATATATACTCACACGTACACGTGTACACACGTGCGTGCGTGCGTTGTATGTATCATGCGTACGTGCATATATATATATATATATATATATATACATACATATATATATATATATATATATATATGCATCCTAAACGTCTCTCCATATCTCTCCCCAATATAAATATGCAATTTATGTACGGATATGAACTCTAGTATTTATGTACAGCACGTAGTAGTCCTTGTCATTAGACGATGGACACACATTCGATTCTCGATTGATCGATAGATCGATGGGTTTGTTGTGTGTATCCTTCGAAATCGAGAATCTGGATTCCATTCTTCATCCTATATATATATAATGAGGGTGCATTATATTAGACTCATTATTCATACGTACGAATGCATGCATTCACGGCACTCACGCTCGCATATATGCATGAATGTGTGTACATAAATGAGCGAATCCAATAGTCATAAATACCTCCTTTACAGATACACTAAAGATGTAAGCGCATTAATCCGGCTACATAAATGCATACGTACGTACACATAAGATATATATATATATATATATATATATATATATATATATAACCACACAATGTAAATACATACATACTATATACGTATGAGCATCTACGCATACGCATGCGTAGAGACAAATACATACATGCATGCGTGTATTCATGCATGCATATGTACATCACACGTACGTACATGTACATACATACATACATACATACATACATACATACATATACATATATATATATACATAAAGTGGTATAGTACTCGATGATAACGACGATTAATGTCGTCGTTCAAGAGAGAGAGAGAGAGAGAAGAGAGAGAGGGGGGGGTATGATCGATTACGATCCATCATTAAATGGATAAATTATTTTTATAACTTGTATGTTGCTTCATATCTATTAACGACTACGACACTAAACAAATTCTTATTTAAACTTGAACCATTGGAAGTGCGAGGATGAATCGGAAAAAATAAATATCACGTAATGGTTACTTCCGGTTGCAACGAATGATACTTCGTTTTCATTTTTTTTTTCTTTTAATTTAATTTGCTTTTTCTTTCTCTTTCAATTATTATTAATCACGATAAGGTTACTAATTAACCGATATCTTATCGTATAAAAGGTGTGTACACAAAAAACACACACAAACACAAACACACGTGTATCTATGCGGAGGTCACGATATATAATCTCTGTTTAAAGATTTTCTTTATCGTCGATTTAACATCAAATAAGAATTTATTATTTATTCTATACATTTATATATATATATATATATATATATATATATATATAAATTTATGTGTGTGTGTATAAATTTTTATTTGAAGTTTAGTCGATGATAAAGAAAATGAACCAGAAATTATTGTACACGCAGATACGCACGCGTACGCACACGAATTCTTATTTAAGGTTTAACTAAATAACAAAGAAACGATAAACTTCAAGTAAATAGTAAAGAAAATGTTGTGAGCAAATATACCTCGAAAATAAGATAAAAGAAGGAACGTGTAAAATTAAATAAGTAAATAAGTAAGTAAATAAGTAAATAAGTAAGAAAGTACATACATACACACATGTACACGTGTGTGTGTGCGTGTGTGTACGATCTCTTTCTTGCAAGCCGACGGCCGCGCCTAGAAATAAATTTGTCTCCTTGGCAAAGTCTCCGTAAGGCGCCGTAGAACGCATTTTACCGTCGTCATAGTCGTACCCGTAAACCGTAGCCGTAGCCGTAGCCGTAGCCGTGGCCGTAGGTACAGTAATACCGGCACACCAATAGACGGGGAGGGGGGAGGGGCACAATGTTCTTAATCACGTTGGATTTATTTACGAAACGACGTTTGGCCAGCTTTCAATTATCGGTCGGCTATCAGCAGAGCTTTTGGATTCACTTCGTTTCGTTTCGTTTCATTTCGACTCGACTCGACTCGACTCGGTTCTATTCGATTCGATTCCATTCGATTTTATTCAATTCGGTTCAGTTCGATTACGAGAGCACGATGATTGCCGGTTTTATTCGCGATTCCTTCGAATCCATTCGACTAATTAAAAAAAAAAAATAAAAGAAAAAAAAATTATAATAAATAAATAAATAAAAAAATAAAGAGACACACGCGGGAACATGTATTGGTTATAATTGAGTTGAGTTGAGTTAAGTTGAGTTAAGTTAAATTGTTTGGTTGACTCCTTAGAGGCCAATTTTGTAAATGTAATTTAATGTTAAATTGTTAAGTGGCAATTATATAACGTGAAAAATGTTATAAGTTATACTATATATTATGGCTGGTGTGTATATATATAACTGTATAATTATCTCTCACTTTATTAGTTATATACTTTGCAATTATATTTAATAGAGTATATATAATAACCATCTAAAATTACACACACACACACACACACACACACACACACACACACACACACACACACACACAAAATATCATGTATAACCATATAGTCATATAAAAATACTACACAATATACCAAGTATAACCTATATTAAGTAAATATTAATTTTTGGATATGAACGAACAAATTTTTCTTAAAAACAATACAAATTAGAAAAAGATTTTCAAATTTTAATATATATACACATATATATATGTATGGATGTATGCATATTTTGAAACTTTTCTAACCATATATATATATATATATATATATGAATGTTTTCTAATTATATACATTTGATATTTAAAATATTATATATATATAACTAGACAAACAATTTTAACATATATATATATATATATATATATATATATATATATATATATATACATATATATATTTAAAAATGGTATGTAGACAGTTAAGATCAAATATACTCTCCAACTATAAAAATAAGAATAAAAAAAAAGAAAAAGAAAAGAAGAAAAAGAAGAAGAAAATAATCTAACCGTAGATAAGGTGGTAAGGTCCCAAGCACTCTTAGCCTGTTTTTGGCAGGATCTCTTGTTCCTCTTGCCGGGTCTGCGCAAACTGGAGAACCAACCGGCTGCGATAGCGACGGCTTTAACGTCGCGACGCTCGTCGCTCTGGACGACGACGCCGCTGCTACCGCGTACCTCGTCGAGAGCGTCGACCGACCTTCCGGTGAAAATCATTCCTATGGCGCCAGAACTAACTTGCCTTTATATGTCCCTTTTATCCTCCACCTCCACCTCCACCTCCTCCACCTTCTCTCCTTCCTCTCTTTTACTCCTCTTCCTTATTCCTCCTCTTCTTCTTTCTCTTTTCCTTCTTCTTATCCTTATTCTCAACTAACTTCGTTTCTCACGATGCACGTTTCTCCCCGAAGAAAATCCGAAAACCCTCGAATTATCACGAATAATTACGAATTTTTACGAATAACAAACGAATTTTCACGAATCACTACGAATATTCACGAATGTAAAAATCGTCATCAACCCATAGAAACCGATGATCGCGATATACCGATGTGAAAGGAAAAAAGAATAGAAAGGTAGATGGAAAACTCGATTAACGAGCATCGTTCTTCTCTCTTGTTCCCTTCTTCTTCTTTTCTTTTTTCTTTTTTATACGTTCATTATTATTCGTCTCCTATTATTTCTTTTTTGTTTTCTCTTATGATCCTCGAATTCCTTCGAATTTCTTCCCTTTAAGCCCCCCGTTGATTGGTCGTTCCCCTCTAATGAGATCTCACCAACGTGATTTCTCGAACATCGACATCGAACATCGACCACCTCCCCCCACTCCTTCCGGCAATCTCTTTCTTCTTATTCTCACACTTATCGTTCGTTAATTCAACAAAGGAATTTTGCCTCGCTACGAGGAACACAACCACGCTGCGCACCCCGGTGTGCTACGTCACAGGATTTTTACTTCGAAGAATTACGATGGACTTGCACTTGTCACACACACACACACATATATATATATGGTGTGATGATAACTTCGAATCAGTCGTTAAGTATTTCTAGAAACCGGCGTTGAAACGTATTTACTTACGTACGATTTTTTGTATTACATACCACACACGTAAAAACGATAAAAATGGTAGATCGAATAAAATTGCCGAGATGATCTCAGGGAAATCCTATTGATTAGGATTAACCCAAAGAGAGTTGCCCGCGAGACGATGGGATACTACGAAACACGATCGATCGATTGCCTCACACGATTTACGTACTTTCACGTACGTATTTATTTATTTTATTTTTTTTTTATTTTACTTTATTTTATTTATAGACACTGAATCAACAATCACTACCGATTTACAAAAAAAAAAAAAAATATACAAATGGTCATTCATCCTGTTGGCATTAAATATAATATCACTTGTAACAAACCTAACACGTTTCGATAATACGATTCGTATTTTCACACTCGCGACGAAAAGAAAAAGAAGAACAAAGAGTACAAAAAAAATTAAAGAAAAAAAAATGAATGGACAAATTGACGTTGTTAAAAAAAAAAAAAAAAAAAAAAAAAAGAGAAAAAATAGTAAAAAGAAGAAGAAAAGTTCTTCTTTTAACGTCGCGAATTATAACGTCGCTATAATATTTCTTATTTTATATTATTATCCCGATGAATATAGAAATACGTTACAGTACAAATTTACGTGAACGAAGAGAAATGGAGAGAGAGAAAAAAAGAAATATATATATAAATACATACATACATACAAACATACTTATACATACATACATATATATATATATATATTTAGAAAAAGAGAAAAGATAAATTCATCTAACGTAATACACCCGACACACCGCGTCCATGCGTGGTCGGCGCGCGACTGACGTTCTTTCTCAACGTACAAACGATAGTCACTTCTTTTCCGAACATGCGCGCCCTGGCGCCTCGTTGTGGACGCGCCAGGAACTACACCGGACGAGACTGTATTTGAACCGAGAGGTTAGTTATAGATACGTGTAACATACGTACGTGTACACACACACACACACAACACACATCCCTTGCGATTTCTGCTTATACGTGCTTATAAGTACGGCTACGTGCATCTGTGGCATGCACGCTCGCGCGCGCGCGCGCGCGCGTGTGTGTGTAGCAACGGACACGGAAAGAATGTGTACCGTGCTTGAAAGCGAAGCACGAGTCGAGAGAACTACTCCCTTTTGCACACCGGCGAACGATCTCTCTCTCTTTCTCTTTCTCTCTCTCTCTCTCTCTTTTTCTCTTTTGGGTCTTTACGATCGGAGGAGACTCGATTGAGAAAAACGTGCCCTTTTCGAACCGTTCAAAAGATACCCATCGATATAACGGTCAACCTATTTCTTGCATTTCCTTTTCGTTCGTTTTCTCTTTCAATTATTTTCTTTCTTTCTTTTTTATTCTCTTTTCATCTCTTTCACGCGGGAAAACAATTACGATTTTTGAATTTGACTGGTACATTTATTTCTACGACTTCTTATCTTCTCTCTCTCTCTCTCTCTCTCTCTCTCTTTCCTTCTCTCTCTCTCCTTTCTTCTTTCTTTTTTTTCCCAAGGAAGAGCGAGTAAAGAAGATACGGGGAAGGCCGGGGAGAAGCGGGGAAAGGGGCGGGGTCATTCGATTTTCAAAAACGGTACACCACCGTTTCGTACACAAAAATTTACGTACTCGTGTAAATTAAAACGAACGCGATCTAGATAATTATACCGGGTCGCTATTGCTTTCTTTCTTTATTTCTTTCTAACCTTTCTTTTTTCTTTCCTAACCTCTTCAACTTCCCGCGAAGAACAAAGAGAATTACGCAAGTACGTTACGCGTATAAAAATAAAATGTGCATACGAATGCACCGACTATCTCGTTCGTATATATTGCAATTCGTTATTGTTGTTGTTGTTGTTGTTGTCGTACGGATACAACGAAATGATAAAAACCAGGTTAACTAAAAACTTGGCCGATTATTATTTTATCGTCTATTCAGCGAACTATCGCAACGTGACACCAACGGTTATACTTATCGTAGTTAAGAAAAGTTTGTCTGTGGAGGCAAATAAAAAAAAAAAAAAAAAAAAAAGAAGAAAACAAAACATAGCGAAACAAAAAAGTAAAGGCTTCAACATCGTCATAGAGTATGAGAAATCGATATATACGGATTAGGATATCCTTATCGATGGAAAATACAAAATTCTTTTTTGTTTCTTTTCTCTCTCTCTCTCTCTCTCTCTCTCTCTCTCTCGTATCACGTGACTCGAGACACGTATGCTTACGATTACAATGAAAATCGTTCTTATCGTAGCCAGCTGTGTTTGTATGTATACATGTATGTATGTATGTGTAATATACATATATACATAGTATACAATGTATATATAAATACTATTTAACGTATTATATATATAACATGAGTATATATATATACTACATAATATGTATATGTATGCATGCATGTGTGTATATATATATATGTGTGTGTATATATATATATATATATATATAGTGTGTTTTGTAACAAATTTCCTGGCATAATCTTTGGATTAGTCTTAACGACGTGACTCACGTCATTCATCAACATAACGCGAAGTAGATCGGCCGGTTATTGGTCCGATGTGCTAACTTCCTCCTAGTGACGTACATATACGTATATGTGCACTCGTATGTACGTACATCCTAAGCGCGCTTTTCTCCCCCTCTCCTACTCGTTACTGGGAGGGAGGAAGGGAGGGAGAGAGGGAGAAAAAAATTTCTTTCGACGGACATATTTTCAACATATATTTCAGAGGCAGGATTGAAAAGGAAACCACGATGTCAAAACATTTCTTTTTTTTTTTTTTTTTTTTTTTTATACTTTCACACGTTCGAGAAAGTGTATTGTAACGCTGATACAAAATGTATTTGTATATAGATTGGAAGAAAAAAGAAAAAAAATTTCTTACGTATTTTTCAATATCGATTACTCTCATTCTAAATACTTTATGCTAAATTTGTTTCTGGATTCTAACAAAAATTTCCTACCCTCATGGTTAAGAAAAAAAAAAAAAAAAAAAAAAACAAAAAGAAAAAATCCCTACAACAGAAAATATCATAATTTTCATGTAAATTCGAAAGATAATTCAAATATAGGTACACATGAAAGAAAAAAATAAAATATATATATATACAAAAAAAAAATTAATAAAATAATAAAAGAAAAAATCCCTACAACACAAAATATCATAAATATCAATCCCTACAACACAAAATATCATAAATATCAAAATATCATAAATGTACGTATAGATGTAAGAAAAAAATTTTAAAAAATATATATATACAAAAAAATTAATAAAATATATATCAATAATAAATTTATATTAATTAATTAATAAATTGATAAAATAATAAAAGAAGAAATATCTAATAACACAAAATATCATAAATTTTCATGTAAATTCGAAAGATAATGCAAATGTACGTGTACACGAAAAGACAAAAAAATCAAAAATAAAAATGATATATACATACATATATATATATACAAATAATTAATAAAATAATAAATGTATTACCTCTTTCTTGTAATCTTTTCGTTTAAATCGAAAAAGACTAAATAAAGTGAACGGGTACCACCGTTTTTGCTTGATCCAGCAAGCTTCCTTGTTTTCTTCTTCCTTCTTCTTGCATTTTGCCTGAACCGTATAAGATTTCGGTGCCATCGCGAACTTTATTCGAATCAAAACACAAACACACAACAAACACAACACGAGTCTCTTCAGCGCGTGATCTTTCAACGTAGAAACTATCCACGTATATAGTTATCGATATAACGTTTCATCGTATTGTCTCAATATATGCATAAATATGTATATAAATAAATATATATATATGTGTGTGTGAGTGTACACGCATACGTACATCAACAGAAAGAGATAGAGAGAGAAAAAGGGAAAGAGAAAAAAGCAGAAAAGATGAAGAAATTCGCGACACTGTCAACCAAACACGCATAAGAGCATATCGGTTAAATTATTTTTCACCGATCGATATAAATTATATATAAGCAAAAAAATTTAATTTAACAAAATTATATATATTTGTATATATATTTTCTTTTTTCTTTTAACACGAATTATTTTTCTCATTTTCCTTTAATATTCTCTTTATACATGCGTATATATATATATATATATATATATATATATATATATATATATATATATGCACGGGTATATATTTGAGACGATTTAGTGAAATAAATAATACAAAATAATACGTTTTGAAACGATCGTCCCGTTTGTAATAAAAACGTGGGATCGAGCTTATCGATCTTGTACGGATAAATTTGTATAGTTCGATCTCGTATAGCACTGTAATAATTCGAATTTAAAAACTTTTTCGTGGACAAATTTCTGTGGCGGGAAAAAGAAAAACTATACTCGACGCGTACGTTAGGATTTGTCCGTACCGAAATCCCGTACGGTAATGATCTATCTGCTTGCTCGCAAACCGATCATAGATCTCTAAACATGTTAAGTTTCGTGTGTATCGCTACCTGGAGGGGGCGGGGGGAGGGGAAATACTAGGAAAGGGAAGGGCAACGTTGCCAAATTAGCTTTCTAAGATATTGGATCTCTATAGTACCATTGTGAGGAGATATCCCCTTTCGATGATAATATTGAACAATACACTATGTGTATTATATATATATATATATATATATATATATATCGACGACGACTATGACGACGAAGATTTATCAACTACAATGGCATCAACAAAATAATACATTCGTTTTATCGAAGGTACAAATTTCAAAGGGGAAAAAAAAAAAAAAAAAAAATATGAGAAAAAGGAAGAACAACGATAATGAAAAGACAGATAAATTCGTTCGTTGAAAACAAAAAAAAAAAAGGAAAATACAACAACAACAAAAATTATAGATAAATGAATAAGTAACGAACGGAGAACACGTTCGTTTTTCCGTTTTCTTTTTTTTTTTTTCTTTCTTCGAGACGAACGTAAGTCGGAACCTAAGTTGTCAGATAGACCCGAAAGTTTCTAGGCTTTTTTTTTTTTTTTTTTTTTAAATAGATCGCACCGTTTCGTAACCCCTGTTTTTTTACAAAAAAAGAAAGCTCGCAGCAAGCACGCTCTTCGCGATTTTAATACGATCCGGGGAAAACGGAAGAAAGAAGAAGAAGAAGCAAAAAACAAAAAGAAAAAAAAGACGAAGAAAATAAAAAAAAAAAAAATCGGGTCCAAACAATCCTAAAATAAAGTAGCAATTGAACTTTTAACAATACATAGGGGAAGAACTTTTCACTCGTCCGAAAGCTAAGAGAGAGGGGAGGGTAGCCACCCGATATAACTTATGCATTAGCAATTAAGAAGAATTAATAATGGATGGTTTAACGATCAAAGTTTCCTTCGATTGAAAAAATATTTTTCACTTATTTCACTCGTCTTCTTTTCTCTTTTCTATTTCTTTTTTTTTTTTTTTTTCTTATTAATAATAATTAAACTCGAGCCGTGCGCAACAGAGTTTGTAATGAGACTTAAAAGAGAGAGAGAGAGAGAGAGAGAGAGAAGCTTTCGTTTACCTCAAAATTACGCGAATCAATCCGACGAAAGTTATTTACATGAAGGTTTTCGCGAAAAAGGGGTCACGTGACCGGGAGTCAAATCGCGGCAACGCGACATTTCGAAAGGAAGTTTTGAATACGTGCCAAGATCGAGAACGCGCCCGCATTTATTATCTCAGCCGAACTTATTTCACCGATATTAGATTCCAAGCGTGTTTTTCTCTTTCGAGATAGTAATATAACACCTTGATTGTTAGGGTCAATGAACGGATACGGCCCGATAAATCGAAATCGTTTAATTTATTAAAAAAAAAATTGTGAATTTTATTGACAAAAAATAAGTGAAAAATAAAATAGTGAATTTTAAAAGAATGATACGCGTTGACGCGCGCTCTTTTTCTTTTTGGTTTTCTTTTTTTCCCCTTGCGTTTCTTGTTTCGCTTTATCACGTACGAAGAGTTTAAAAGATACTGCGGTACGTTCGTTTTTCTTTTGTTTTAATTCGTCACCCTGCATGAATATATTCGTATATAATGTGTATGTATATATATATATATATATATATATATATATATATATATATATATATATATAGCATACAGAGAGGTTAGAAAATACTTGAGTTCGTTACTCTTTTTAATTTTACATCCTGTATGAATATATATGTATATGCATATATTATATATATCGTACAGAGGTTAGAAAATATTACACATCGTTACTGTTTTAATTTTACACCTTGTATGAATAGTTTGTGTGTGTGTGTGTGTGTGTATGTTTGTTTCGTACAAAGAGGTTTGAAAATCCTTGAATTCGTTATATTTTTTAATTTTACATTCTGTATGAAACACAAACACACACAAATTGTACAAAGAGGTTAGAAAATCCTTGAGTTCATTAAATGTTTTAATTTTACATCCTGTATGAAACATACATACATACATACATACAACATATATATATACATATATATATATATATCTCGTACAAATAAGTAAGAAAATACTCAAGTTCGTTACTTCTCGTTTCATTCGACGCCATATATATAAATACATTTATTTTCTTTGTAAATTGAAAAAAGTTGGACGAGAAGGAGAGAGAAGAAAAGATGAAACAAAAGAAAAATGCAAAAGAAAATAAAGAAAAGAAGAAATAAAGAGGAATAGGATCAGAAAGATCACGGGGAAAAAATGATGAATCCTTGTTTATAACGACTTCTAAAAGTGAGAGTTAAAAAGCCATTTGTACTTATTCCCCTTTCAGAAAAGTAATAGAAATGGCTTCCGTAAGCTACGATACATTTTACGTGGAAAACATATATATATATATATATATATATATATATATATATATATATATTTACTGAAACGAGATAGTTTCAATTTAATTGGGAGACTAAAATTAAACGAGTTTTATATTACGATTTATAGAATATTACGTTGACTTTTATCAAGCGTAGGATAATAGGTTTTGTAACGAGTTAGGTTATAAAATAGTAATAAACCTTTTTTATTATTAGTTTACTTTCGCTCTAATTTTTTAGTATTACAAAAAAAATTTTCAAGTATTTAAACAAAAAAAAAAAAAAAGAAAACAAAGAGTAAAAAAAAACTACAAATCTACGGCAAAACGTGTCGAAAAATCGATGTTAAAAATCGCGTCAAAGAAGTATATACATGCACGAAATAAAACTTACATGCATATATATATACATAACACCCAGTACGGACGTAATAAAACGAGAATGTATAATAAAATTAGTCGAAAAAAGTTCGAAGAAAACAAACATGATGAGTAAGCAGGCAAATCCTATCTGTTAACCAGTTCTGCTATTATCGTCTATCACGGAAATGGTCTTATCTCGTAAAAACGACATCCTGACATTTTGGTCGAGAAAGATTCGTTACGTGCCTATAATGAAAGATACGTAGTAGATGAACAAAGCGGCCCCTCAGAGGAACAAGAGGAGGAAAAAGGAGAACATAATAGTATCCGATTTATTTTTATTAACGTGCTTATAATACGTGCATCGCACCAAAGTGATAGCGGATACGAGATATAAATATATATATACATATATATATATATATATATGATAAAAATGATATTTAATAATTAAACCGTTATTTTCGATGTATAATTACGTTCGCGTTCAAACAAATTACATATAACGTTTTATGTTGGTCGCACTTATGACGATTAAGAGAAAAAAAAAAAAAGAAGAAAAAAACAAAAAGGTAATGTCGTTTGTGTTATTCTCGTATGTAACGAGAGAAAAAAGAAAGGAAAATGAAAAAGTACGTAAAAGTGGTAAGTGCGTGGGTGTGTTTGCGCGTTCAGCTCGATGTTTGAAAAAAAAAAAAAAAATAAAGAAGTTTCATCATATCCACGATTAGTGTAGACGATTCCATTTATTTATTACTTTTCCTCGAAAGCTACTGGAAAGTTTTCTATGACGAGAGAGAAAGAGAGAGAGAGAGAGAACTGTAATTACGATGAGCGATAACGAAGTTTACGTTACCCTCTTTTCGAGTGAAAAAGATTATAAAAAAAAAAAAGAAGAAAATAAAAACATTTAAAAAAAATTATAGATTAAACATGAAACGCTGCGCCCTCTCCCGACTAGATTGAACGAATATTAATCGATCCATCGGTAAAACAGATGTCCATTACCGTACGAAAGAGAAGTTTTGAAAAGAAAAAAACAAAAAAAAAAAAAGAAAAAATCTTCGTCCCTCGACAAGAAATATCGATGATATCATATAGATAATTTTTTTTAATATTAATTTTGTCATTAATATTGATATTAACAAATTGTGAAAAAAAAAAGAGAAAAGAAAACAACAAAAATGTACTTCGTATAATAATTATCGAAGTGAACAAATTTCTTCCACACCGATCGAGTTAGAACAATTTCTTTACCAACCCAGACCAACGATGATAATAACATATTAAACGTTCGAATCTATATTACCGACCGATGTTAATGAGGAAAAAAAAAACGTGAGATAAACGAAACCTTCATACCAATTCTTTTCTCTTATTATCTCGCGACGATCAAATCTTTTTCTTTATTATCCGACACGTACGAGTGACTATATATAAAAATAAAAA
Organism: Dolichovespula saxonica; assembly: GCA_911387935.1. Taxonomy (NCBI): domain Eukaryota; kingdom Metazoa; phylum Arthropoda; class Insecta; order Hymenoptera; family Vespidae; genus Dolichovespula; species Dolichovespula saxonica. Next base: position 4,750,850 of record OU426994.1, on the reverse strand, counting down.
CAAAAAAAAAATAATAATTGTTTTTATTAAAAACGAAAAATAATGTAATGATACATTACGAGGAACGTTATATCATTCTCTATTATTACTTCTCGACGAGAGAGAAACGAGTGTAGTAGAAAGATTTCGAAGTTAGTAATACAAAAGTGGAAGGGATTTAATATCGATAAAGCGACGAACGTACCGTATAAAAATTCTTGGTTGTTAAAAGGACGACGGTACGTTTAAGGGGCCTCTAGGCTAGAAAGGAGTTTTCATGACGAAGCACTTTCATCATCTCTCGCTTTGGAGGAGGATTTCTTCGCAATTGTATAGCCGCCGACTCTCGCTGTATACTTACTACCCCACCTCCACCGTTCTCTAACGGTTCGTTACGTAGTAAAAAGAACGCAAGGGAAAAAAAACATGCGAAATAAGCATTGTGTTGTGTTGGGTCGGTGAATCGGGGGTACAACTAAGGAAAATCTCACACGGCATTTCCTTTCTTTTTTTTCTCTCTCTCTCTCTCTCTCTCTCTCTCTTTCTCTCTCTCTCTCTATGTATTATTTGCCGATGTGTACGGAAGGAGAGTATATAAGTATGTGTGTGTTTGTACGTACGTAGGTACGTGTATTATGAATGGACGTAAGAAATATGTACATATATGTGCAGCAGTGTGAAATTAACGGATTCATGAAATCACGGATTAATGTATTAACGTGTACGTGAGAAGAAAAGAAAAATAGACTATATTAAACAAAAGGATACCTCCTGACGCGTGGTGGTTGCGATTTCTTTTCACGAGTCTCCCGTTCGTTGTTCTTTGTTATACAAAAATTCTCGTATCTACTACGCGAAAAAAATGGCGCGCGTATGCATATATATATATATATATATATATATATGTATGTATATATTATCGGCTAACTATTGTCTTTTATAATTGAAATAACGTTGTGATCGAAGCTAATTCGAATTGCTGATTTTTTAGGTCGTATAAATATATAATGATATCCCGAAGAGAAAGCGTGTAAATATATATATATATAAATATTATCTTATTTTTTTTTTGGAATACAAAGAAATGTAAAATCTCACGTACTTCATTTTGTTTCGTCTTATTTCTCTTTTCCATTCTATATATAATAAAATTAAAATAACATTTTGACAATAATAATATGATAATAATAAAAAGTAAGAGGTAAAAAGTAAGAAGTAAAAATAAAAATACAGCACACGCGTACATGCGTACGTGCGTGCGATTTTTTATTCGTTAGAATTGAAAAAAAAAAAAAAACGAAAATAATTTCTAAATATATAAACGTGAATTAATATAATCACGGTAATATAATTATTATAATACCGAAGATCCCGATTACGTGACCGTCATATAATCCTACATGCATACGAGTAAAACCCTCCACTCTTGGAGTTACGTAAACGAAGTTATGTCGCTTATAACCTGTGCACATCTCTCCTCTCTCTCTCTCTCTCTCTCTCTCTCTCTCTCTCTCTCTCTCTCTCTCTCTCTCTCTCTCTCTCTCTCTCTCTCTCTCTCTCTCTCTCTCGAAGCCTCCGGTGCATGCACGTGACCACCACCACCACCACCACCACCACCGTTGTGTTGCTTTCGACGCGCGGGTGTCTTTTACCACATCCTCTTTACCGATCTTTTCGTGACCCATCTTAAATTTTGAAGAATATAGAAAGAACACATTCCAACGCGTAACCGCTTACGGATATATATATATATATATATATATATAAATGTCTGGATGATAATGGATATATGAAAAAAAAACCCGAGTAAATCGACGAGATCGAGAGACGATTCCAAAACGGGTGATCTTTCTAACCACACACACACACACCGGATCTCTCTCTTCTTTCCGTAGATGGACAAACGAGAAACACTTAAAAGTACATAGGAATAAAAAAGTAAGAGAGAGAAAGAGAGAGAAAAGGAAAAAGAAAAACGAAAAAAAAAAAAAAAAAAGAAGAAATAAATATCCAACCAGTCTTTATCCGCTTCTGGTTTGCGACACGTGGAGTCCTAGTTGAGAGAGAAAAAGATCAGAGAAAGAATGCCGACTATCGGGTGACTCCGAATAAAAAGAAAAAAAAAAAAAAAAAAAAAAATCAACGAAATAAAAAATGAAAAAAAGACACTATTTGAAGCTGGTTCGCGGAGGGGAAAAAGAAACTATAAAGATCGATCAAAAGTTACGTATTAATATTTATGATGTAGAATGATAAAGAAAAAAAAAAGAAAATAGATTATGTACTCGATTTATCAATAACAAAAACAAAAAAAAAAAAGAAATTCTTAATTACGCACACGCACCACACGACAAATATTCTATACAAGTTACCTTTGCGAACACCGTTTCACTTTAATACGATAGAAAATAACAAATGCAATACCTTACCATACCACGATACTCCGAGAAAAAACGCGATTTTAATATATATATATATATAATATATATATTATATATTTTAATATTATATATACTGGGTTTTGGCAACTAAGTGATTGCTGATTTCGTCGATAGATTCTTATATAAAATCCGCAATCACTTAGTTACCAACCCCATATAACGAAGTGAAAAAATTATGTGCAATACATACACAACAGAGAGAAAGCGAGAGAGAGAGAGAGAGAGAGAGAGAGAGAGAGAGAGAGAGAGAGAGAGAGAGAGAGAGAGAGAGTGCCAAGCATTGCACAAAACAAAGAAGATCTCATAGCATAAAATGCAATGATTGGTAGGACGAACAAAAGCTTCTATTATAATTAACAACAATATATCTATACATAAAAGTCACGTATAAGTATCTTATCGTAATTAAACGTTAACACCATTACGAAGAGAGAGAAACCAGTATTTGACCATTGATCACTTTTGAAAACATTTTGACTTTACCCTGTGGTGTATAAATCAAATGGTCTCGGTGGTTAGGACCTTTAAAAAAAAAGGGACTCCAAACACACACACAGACACACGTATAGGGAGAAAGAAAGAGAATGTAAAATAGGATGAGGGGGTGTGGACGGGGAGGGAGAGGGGAATAAGATATTCGATATCATAGCTCTAAAGCTTCCCTTTCAATGGCGTCAAACTTCCGGCATCGTTAGAGCTACCACATATCTCGTCTTTTCTCTTGTTTGAGCAGGTGTAACGAGGCACACTTGGCCCCTCCCCCCGTAACACATTACCTATATAAACCTTCTCCCCCCCTTCCCCCGCCAAAGGTTGGGATACCTTTGAAAAGTGTATCAAGACGTTTCGAGTATTATCCAATCAAATTCTGACTTCTCTAGGACACCACAATATGGCGACTACGAAAAAAAGAAAGAGAGGGAGAAGAAAATAAAAATAAAAAGTAAAAAGAAAATACGAAACTGACCATCCATTCCTTCTTATCGTTTTTATCGAAATCTAACGAGAACCTCAATTCGAATCAATAGCAACCACGCCATGTTTGTTTGTTTGTTTGCTTTTTCTCTCTCTCTCTCTTTCAAAGACCAACTTACCCATCGAAAATGGATAATGTGTCTCGGGCAAATGGTTCGAGTAATACCGAAGGAAATCGAACGGAACGAAAAACTTCTCGTTGGATCTCCATCGAGAAGAAGAAAATAGAGGGGTAAAAAGAATTTCACGGAAAAGAGATAGATAGAGAGAGAGAGAGAGAGAGAGAGAGAGAGACGCATCAAAATTCTCAAGAGCCGCCGTGTAGGTAGGTGCAGCTGTTCAAGGGCGTGGAAAGTGACGGCGTTGGTAATTCCTACCCAAAGGTTCAGCAGGCTATCCTTTCAGGTGCCTGAAAAGACCAGTCTACGCGACGTTTTAAGATTCGATATACGTAAGGAAACGCCCGACGTTGGAAAGGAAAAATAATTTTAAAAAATTTAAAAAAAGAAAAAAAAGAATTAAGGAAAAAGAAACAAACCCACAATTCACGATATCTCGCGCCGCTCGGCTTATCGTTACATTATGTGTATTACGAATTATCAAATTCGAATGACGTCATACATACAAATCAACCAATCACTGCCAACGTCATGTCATTGTTCTCCATTACGAATGTGTGTGACTCACTTCGTTTAGACGAATCTTTCACGAATGAGATCACTCTTTTTATAACTTGATCTTAACGCTCTTTCTCTCTCTCTCTCTCTCTTTCTCTTTCTCTCTTTCTTTCTCTCTCTTGTGAAATTAGAACGATCTATCTTCTCTTTTACTTTCAATTATTAATGACTTTAAAGAGAGAAAGAGAGAGAGAGAGAGGAGACATAGGACATACGTACTACAAACATATATACATACATGAGATAGTTATATAGAGGGTGTCTCGTTTTAAACGAGACATATCGAAAATACATCTTTATTTTATTGTTTTTATCAGACGAATGAGTAATTAAGGATATATGGTCGAAGTGACGAGGTTGGGTTAAATTTAACACGTATTATTTCCGTCTACATTTCATAGAGGTCGCTCTTGTCGAGATAAAAAAAAAAAAGAAAAAAAAATGTCGTTAAGGATTTTCTTTGAAGCCCGATTAATCGATACTTTAAGCCTAACGAAAGTCACGAAAGAATATCGATACTAGGTAAATTAGGATCGACAGGGTAATACTTTTTCTCGATAACATCGAGTTACGGCGCCTCGAAGTAATCCTGCAGGGCAAATTAATTTTCCCCGTAAACGTCCTATTACCGACGAATTTATCGATCGATTTTCTCTGTCCTTTTTCTTTTCTTCTTTTTCTTTTTTTTTTTTTTTTTTTTAATTTCCTCGTAATCGTTCGTACAAACAATTTTTGAATTTCCAATCGTTCGACGTTCAATACCATCACCAATCAACGGCGATGAAAAAAATTTTTTTCTATTACGAAGTTTCGTTAAAATTTCAAACGTCGTAAATCGACGAAATATCGAAAATTAAAAAAAAAAAAAAAAAAGAGAAAAAAAAAAGAGAGAAATGTAGAACGTAAGGTGCACTCGTTGGATTCGAATCGTTACCACTCTTTACGACTTTTGCTAGGTTCGAAATATCGATTTTCATTGTATGTATGTTTAAAAAAATTAAAAAAGAAAAAAAAAAAATAAATAAATAAAAAAAAAGTTATTACTTTCGCATCTGGACGAAAAAACCAGCTTTACGAAATAATCGCAACGGATATTACATTTTTTTTTCTCCATAAAAAGCTAACAAAACTTTCATATGAAACGTTTCATTATAAAACCAATAGGACAGAGGATATCTGGTCGTATCGTTTAAATCCGGACACTCTTTACATACACAAATACACACACACACACACACACACACAATGTGCACTATTACAATCTAGTTTGCGATATTTGAAGAATACAAAATGTGGGAGGTGATATAGGTCAGTATGACATTCATTCATAAAACCAGGTCCGATGCAACTTTAGCAAGATCATCATTGGTGTGTAAGTTATTGCCATGTTGCAAGGAACGAGGTCGTGATTAAAGGGAGGAGAAGGGGAAGGAGAACAGCGAGAGAGAGAGAGAGAAATAGAAAGAGAAAGAGATGGAAATAGAGAGTGGGAGAAAAATGGGACAACACGAATATCGGACTCACTTGTATCTCCAACAGCAACTCCGACTTCTTTCGTCTTATGTCTATTAGAATCTTCTGTTGCTCGGGCGTTAGATCTGTAACTATATATACATACATACATACATTTATATACACACACACACACATATATATATACACATATATAAAATTAATAATTTGGAAAATTTTCGTTTAATAATCTTAACACACATGTGTACATTACACGCACGCACACACACACACATACACATAGACGCACTCACAGCACAAAGAGAGAGAGAGAGAGAGAGAGAGAGAGAGAGAGAGAGAGAGAGAGAGAGAGAGAGAAAGGCAGGTCTACAGTTCTTAGACGGATCAAAAGTTTCTTACGTGTTTTTCAAAATCGATTAATCACTTTCGAAATATTTTAAGCTAATCTTCAAGCTTTCAGATTCTAACGAAAATTTTCTACCCTTATGGGGAGACAAAAAAGAAAGAAAAGAAAAAGTTGTCGATTTTTAAAACCAATCTCAAAAACTTTTGATCTACAATCCCCCCCCCCCCACGAAGACACAAATATCTTATATAAACAAACGTAATGTCCCTATTGTATTGGTTTATAATAGAATCTCTTGGCTCGTTCTCTGTCTTTCTCTCTGTGTGCGCGTGCGCGTGTTTGTATGTATATAAATATATGTTGGTATATATTTTATATGCTGTTATGTAAACATTCTTAATAATGTTTGCATTGTAATGTATCATAAAAAGTAAATACATTTTGCGTAAGAAACGAATGAGAATAAATAAAAAAAAAAAAAAAAAAAAAAAAAAGAAAAGAAAAAGAAATAGAAAAAAAAACACCGTCGTTAAAAATTTACCTTCGATGTCATAATCATGTTTAAATATGTTCCTAGCTGCAGATAACAATCTCAAACATCTCGAATGGGATTGGATTACTTAATTACGTCGAGTGGCGGTAATTAAAACTCGACGGGTATCGCGTTTCTTTCCTTCTTTCTTTCTTTTTTTTTATTTTTTTATCGAATCAGCATGTTCGTGCTTATGTAAACATAAAAAAGAAAAAAAAAAAAAAAAGAAAATAGTTTAAGAAGCCCGTTAGCTAAGCGAAAAAGTTATTTTCACTTAATATTGACCAATTATTTTTGCTTATCCTTAATAGGAAGTATCCAATTTTATGTGTCTATATAGTGTTCCATATTTAACTACACGATGCATAACCTATACGTAACTTATTAGTTCAATATGTAACCTATATTATGTGAGTACGTGTTTGTGTATGTGTGTGTGTATGAGAGAGAGAGAGAGAGAGAGAGAGAGAGAGAGAGAGAGTGAGAGAGAGAGAGTATATGTGTATATATATATACATAACCTTTATATAACCTATACAATATAGTAAGCAGATAAGTAATGTAAAAATGTTCAATATTTTATTTTTAAGCGAATAACTGTATTAGATTTTTTTTTTTACTAATAAATCTCGACATCTTTTTTTTTTTTTTTTTTTTTAACTAAAATACAGCAATTACGATATAACGAAATATCGAGATTTGGTAAAATTCCGAAATTGACAAAAAAGAAAAAAATGAATTGCAAATTAACATAGTATCGAAATTCGATGTAGAATTTCGAGATTACGATACAACCAAAAGTGCGATATTTTTTTTTTTTTTTTTTTTTTTACTAAAATATCGCAATTGCGATGCAACGAAATATCGAGATTCGGTAAAATTCCGAAATTGATAAAAAAAGAAGAAAAAAAAAAAAATAAAAACAAAATAAAATAAATCGCAAAAAAAAAGTATCGAAAATCGATGAAGAACCTCGAGATTACGATACGATCAAAAACCGATAACAATGTAACAAAATATCTCGAAATCACTCGAGGCAACTTGAAGTTCACCTCAAAGGATATATCAAAGTAAATCTGCGATGACGTTCTCTCTTTTACGTACGCGCACACGTTTGGGATATAAAGCGCGAAAAAAAAAGAATTTTAAAAGAAAAAAAAAATTTCAAAAGAAAAATAAAATAAAATAAAATAAAATAAAAAACAGAACAAAACAATTCGTCGACGCCATCGTGATCGCTATAACGAAGAATAAAATCGTCCGTAGGACCGACGACGTTTAAAAGGGTGGGGAGGGGAGGAGGGAGGGACGACGAAGACGACGACGACAGTGATCGAATCGTTCTTAAGAAACGATTAAGAGACGAAATCCCGAATGTGAAGACTAAAAAGAAGACGCGGAAGGGTGGGGTGAGGGGATGGAAGAGGAGAGAAGAGGAGAGGAGAGGAGAGGAGGGGAGGGACCACCGTTTCGTTTGCAAGATAAACGACATACAAGGTGGATCCACGACTGATAATAACGAGCATGCACTGGGGACCCTGACAGCAGGAGTAGGTACTCTCTCTCTCTCTCTCTCTCTCTCTCTCTCTCTCTCTCTCTCTCTCTCTCTCTCTCTCTCTCCCCCCCCTCTCTCTCCCTCATTAGAAGCAATTTAGCGTAAGATCTAAAAATAGGTCCCACTTCGAATTAAGGCTGGGGTCGCGCCGGTAGTTTCGCTAAATAAACGCAAATGGGATTAGACGTTGAAACGGGGAGGAGGAGGAGGTGGTGGAGGAGGGGAG
>OU426994.1:4712646-4735146 GCA_911387935.1 Dolichovespula saxonica | reverse complement strand
TCTCTTTCTCTTTACTCTTTTAATTAAATTGATTTCCAAGTAACATAGAAACCTTTGAGAAATTTTACGGATTGGTGTATGTATATATATATATATATATATATATATATATATAATATAATTATATGCATATATATGTATATATATCTATATAAATCGATATTTATCGGTTTGACGTATTGCGTAATTAGAATGTATCGATGTGGTTATCTACGTATTATCGTATTGAACAATTTTTTACAATATACTTGACCTATGATTAATTAATTCGATTACGTTAATAAAGGATATGAAACAAGAGATGCAATGTTATAATGTTAATAAAGGCGTGTATAAATATAAACCATGTAACAATTAACTCTCATTGATATGATAACATAACTGGTATCCAGGAGCTCTGGGTAAAAATTGTTGAGTTTATCATCATCCATTTTTCGTAATCGCTGAAGTTCAGTTGCGCTTGAGCCAGTCAGCTGAGATGAGCACGAGATTTTCGGGGATTAAATTGGGACCTCCCATCGAGGTTTTCGCGCTAACGAAAGCCTTTAACGATGATACTCACAAAAAAAAAGTCAATTTGGCCGTAGGAGGTATGTAATAGATATTATCGGTATAAATATGTGTGTAACGTAATAAGGAGGATCGTTGCGTCGTAATTATTAAGGAAAAAAAAAACGTATATAAATATGTATGTGTGTGCGCGCGTTTGTGTAGATACATTTGTATTAATTAAAAATGAAAAAAAATTGTAATTAAATTTATCTTAGTGTACGATAGTTTGTATCGTTTTTATCTTTATGAATTTACTCTTGAATGACCTCTATAGTAAGTCAATTACATAATCTATGATACTGTATATTCATATATACTTTGACAGTTGATACGTCGACATTTCTCTCTCTCTCTCTTTTTCTCTCTTTCTCTTTTTTTTATATATTAAAGAGACCAACCGATCAAACGTCATAATTTTATTTTTAGCTTATCGTACATCAGAAGGAAAGCCATGGGTTCTACCTGTCGTAAGGAAAGTAGAAAAGCAACTTGCGGCAGACGAATTGCAAAATCACGAATATCTTCCGATATTAGGCTTAGACGCCTTCTGCAAAGCTGCAACAAGAATGTTATTAGGTCCTAACTCTTCGGCTATTGCGCAAGGACGTGCTTTTGGTATTCAAACGCTTTCTGGTACTGGTGCATTAAGAGTTGCCGCTGAGTGTTTAAGTCGTATCTTAAATTATGATACATTTTATTATAGCAATCCTACCTGGGGTAAGTATCACGATTCAATTTAATTGAATATGGATTATAAACAGTGACTCAGAAATATTATCAATATTGATATTGCTTTATAGAAAACCATAAACTTGTATTTATGAATGGTGGATTTAAGAACGCTTGCGAGTATACATATTGGGATTATCAAAATCGAAGAATCGATTTAGACGGAATGCTTAGGGATATAAAGAGTGCTCCAGAAAATTCAGTAATTATTTTACACGCGTGCGCGCACAATCCTACCGGTTGTGATCCTACGCCAGAACAATGGAAAAAGATTGCGGATGTCATTGAAAAAAATCGATTGTTCACAATATTCGATAGCGCGTATCAAGTGTGTATACGCGTTACTTGATTAAATATTAAAAATTTTTTGTTAACATTATCGATCGTACTATAAATAAATTTTTTTAGGGATTTGCGAGCGGTGATTTAGACAAAGATGCGGTTGCTGTACGCATGTTTGCCGAACGCGGATTGGAATTTATTTGCACTCAAAGTTTTGCCAAAAATTTTGGTCTTTACAATGAAAGAGTTGGCAATATGGTCGTAGTAATGTCTGATACGAAAGAAGCAGTTCAATTTCGATCTCAAGTGACATTAATTATACGAGGAATGTACAGTAATCCACCCAACCACGGGGCTCGTATAGTGTCAACTGTGCTTAACAATCCTGATCTTTGCGAAGAATGGTATGTTTTAAGGAATATTATTTTATAATATGAAAGTCCATTTTAATATCGCGCTGTAATAATGTAGGAAAGAACATATTCGAACTATGTCTGGAAGAATAAAACAAATGAGAGAAGGATTATATCAAAGATTACTCAAGTTGGGAACTCCTGGTACATGGGAACATATAACTACGCAAATAGGAATGTTTTCATATACAGGCCTTAGCGGTATGTATGATATAATACTATATATAAGAAAAATAATGAATTTAAAAAATTAACATTTTAAAAATATATTTAATTTGAATCTACAGAGAGACAAGTGAAGCATTTATTGGATCAGTATCATATTTATCTATTACGCAGTGGACGTATAAATATCTGTGGACTGACGGAGCATAATCTGGATTATGTAGCAGAAGCTATACATGAAGCAGTAAAACTATTTCCTCATACAGAGAAAAGTTGCAACTGTTGATGCATATTTTCAAACTTGACTTCATAGTATAATAAATACAAATATTATCTATAGGCCATTTATATTGGCAATGATGTTGAAATATTATAATATTTTATATTCTATGAAGTCAAGCTAAATCTTTTTGGATAGTAGTAACTTCAATGAAATTTTTGCGTTATCTTGTGTTACTGTTCAGTTTTAAAACAATAAGATTTTATGTTCATATCTTGCTTTAAAAACATAAGATTTACATAGATTATTATTTTATCTCGAAAAGTACAAAAGTTATTGCTGATACCAAAGTCTATTCAGATCGATGTAAATCAGAATTTCTACAGAGTATAAATGATACAAATAGGTTTTAATATGCCTATTAAATAAAATAGTCTTTGTAATATAACGTGAAAGTGAATAATGTAATTAGGAAAAAAGAAAATTGCTCTGTGCAACAAAAAAAAAAACAAAAGTTGATGTATGAACATAAGGTCTGTATATTATCGAAATTTAACAATTATATAGCAGACATTATGATGGTGGTCCAACAAAAGAACAGTACAAAGTTAATGCATAATGAAATAATGAACTTTCATACAAATAATGTCCGATTTTTTTTTTATTTTTTTTTATTATGGCATCACTTTAATAAGAAATTCTACATTTTAAAGAAAAAGTAATTTTTTTTATCGAATTAGTTTTTTTATACGCATAATGGTACGTAAAAAACTTATTGTTGATAGTGCCAATCTCCTTTTCCTTGTACTGTATTGTGCATTACATGTGTTCTAAGAATGAAACAATATAAGAAAGTAACAAATCTTGTCATATATAAGCAAAGATAAATGTTTTCCTTATTTTGTTCTAGATACTTCGAAGCAGATATTCCATTTATATATGTGTGTATATATATACATATATATATATATATATATATATATATATTCACTAAAAGTTCTATTAAAATGGATGGAAAATCCATATTAATAAACTATATAAATAAATTGTTAATGTCATATTTGCGAACAAAAGATATATGATTGTTATATACGTATAACGAATAATTTACATATATTTTTAGTAACACTGTTAACATTTATATACTTAGAGTATTTTAACTTTAAAAGAGAAAATATATTATTACGAATTTCCTTCCAGATATAATATGATAACTGCCAAAGAGATAGTCAAACGAATCTTGTTCGAAGAGAAAATACTTTTTTACATATTTGTATTGTACTAAACGATATGACAAGATAACATATGTATTTTAAAAAATCAGTCTATCCAACAAAAGAACATACCAAAATAGTTAATATAAGTATAAAAATATTATTATTAAATGTCACAAGCATTTATAATTATCTAAGCATTTATGTACAATGAATATGATACAAATTGGAGAGAACACATGCAATCTGTTATCCAATATTTGTAACTACAATATATTTGAAGAAGATAGTATCTGAATTTATTTATGAGAACATATACACAACAATATACATATCCACATATGATTCGTAAACTTACAAATCACGATTAAATGTATTACCTGTTAATCAAAGATTTATATTCGATATATATAATACAACAGTTGATACAGATTATAAAGTGATGTAACATAGGCTGTCCACAAAAGACACATTATTTTATGTCTTCCACCGTCTTGATGTTAATTAAATAATCATGTAGATTTGGAACAACTTATGCGCATAATATTTTGTAATAAAGAAAAAATATATTCTCTTTTCTTTATGTGTACTCTTAGTTAAATATTATTACCAACTGTAACATTTTTACGGTATATATATACATATATATACATGCAAATAACGTCGAATAAGTACTATGTAAATAAAAAAATATTATATTTAAAGATTCAAAGTGACAATAAATTAATTACTCTTCCTCCTATCTTTACTCATAACTTCGAATTTTTTTTCTTAAATAAGACACAATCATCAAAGGACATAGTTAAAATTTCTTTTTTAAATATAATAAATATGTAATATTATTGTTATATACAGATTTTTCAAACATTGTACTTTAAAATCTTACAACGGCAATCTACCAATCGAATATACACATATAAGGATCTTCTGTGAACACCTTAATACATTTAATCTAACCATTTGGAAGTTTTCTTTTTAAAAGTGACATTTCCATCTGCTTCAACAGATTCATAATAAGCAGTGCCATCATGTTTATATCGCATGTAAAGTAAATACCCTGAACAAGTAAGCATTGCCATAACCCCAAAAAGCATTATGCCCTTATTCTGAAAAAAATAAAAATATATATATATATATATAAAATACGATATAAATAGGAGAATAAATTTTCATGAATAACGAGAAAGGTTTCAATAATGTTTATATAAAAAATATATTATTGATTTTATTACCGGCTTGACATACAACTCGTAATTAACAGCTCGAAATAACATCGTGCTTTTCAACGAGCGTATGCCATCGCCTGGGGCAGATTCTTTACTTTTGTCTTTCATATAGAATATTAAATTGACAAGTTAATTAACAAAATATACGAATAACGCGACTACGTACGATATAAACGTAAACTATAATATTCAATAACGAGACAATTCGAGCAGATCGAATGTTCGAACTGTCCGACGAAAAATTTTGCAAAATTCAATTTCTTTTCGAAAAAATTGTGATATAACAAATTCATAACGGAGACATAAACGCGATATATAACGGTAATTATAATAGTAATAATAAAAAAGTACTTTATTAATAAAAATAAAAAAAAATAAAATCCTCGATATTATTTCAGGACCAATCACATACGATATTACATAATCGATCAAATTTAACCATCTATGATTGGTTGAATGAATGTAATGGCGGACAATCCGATCGTATAATTCAATTTTATATTATACGGAATATTCATAGCTTTTGTGGTACGAAGAAAGGAAAAAATATAAATATATATATAAATTACAATTCGAATGAAAACGTTTCCTTGATAATTCTGATCAAAACAAATGGATGAACGGGCGGAAAATGTTCTTTTATACAAAATTTCTAGATGTCGCCACCCGTTCGGAATTCATTAATTTACTTAGTCTACCCTCTATATCAGCGATCTTGTCACGGCCCTGTCAGTAGTAAAAGCTCCTTGCCTTTTCCACTCTCTTTCAACTAACCGGAGACGAGAGTTGTGCCCTTTGGAGGTGTGTTCTATGTCATTCGTTTCAATTAACTTTTATATTGATATGATAATTGTATGAATCATTAACGTATCGGTGTCTTATATTCAGGTGAAGTGTCAAATTCGAGGGAGAGAAGATGTGGTCGTCATTATGGGAAACAGCCAAGCTAACACCATTCTCAACACCTTTTACGACGGTTAGGTGTCAGGGTCAAGATGAGAGTATGCAATCGCTCGTTAAAAATCGCAACATCTCGGCTGCCTCCACGGAGACAGGTGGTTAGTATATACATATATATATTTATTTATTTATTTTTTCTTTCTTTCTTTTTTTTTTTTTTTAAGAATTTCTAACAGAAATGATTTCCAATGGATTACGAGTCCGAGCGATGGAATTTATGAAGGAAAATTTTTTCCCATCGTGTTTCTAGTAACGGCATGCTCTCCCATTTAACGTGGATATTTTGATCGTTGCTTCATTCGCATGTGACACGGTGTTACATAATATGTAATTCACGTAAAAAGAAATCATTACTATGGTATCGGCGCAGTGACAATCTCAATAACTATTTAAGCCCTCCTCCCCTCTCCCCCCCCTCGATCTAAGTTCCTCGAATAATAATCGTCCGTTCTTCATAATGTCTCTTCGTAGTTTAATCTCGATTGTTTTATGAGATAATAATTATGTAACTAAAACTTATATGCAGCATTGAAAATTTTTGACGAGAGCCAGAAGCGTAGAAATTTATATATACGTACATACACTGCAGGTGTCGCATTGAATAAGTTATGTATATATATATATATATATATATATATATATATACACATATATATGTATGTATGTATGTATAAAATAACGAATGACATTTTAAAGAAGAACGTTATATTAATGGTATGATCGTAAAATTGTCGAAATTGTACGAATTTGGATGTATCGAAGAACGATTGATAACGTATAACGTGCAAAGTATCGGAAGAATGGGTTGCATAAGGAGCGGCCATTTTGTCGAGAATGCGTGAACGATCCTGGTTTCGGAATTTCGATTGATATTTGAACGAAAATAATGATCGACATTGCCTTTGGATAATGACCGCGACCGAGTAACCAACCAAACGCTTTTACTAGTACCAGAATGGTTTATTATCGGATTAGGACAAGGTAGCGGATTCGTTCAAGGCGATCTTGAAATTTTGCCAGATTCGAATTCCGAATGCGCACGAGTTTACCAGCTGATCGATATTGCCGATTCGATTTTTCCCCGGATATTTTTCTTTTTTGTATTTTTTTTTTTTTTTTAATTACTATTATTTATTATTTTATTGTTTTATTTTGTTTTATTTTATTTTTTTTTTGTTTAATTCGCAATTACATAATCAAAGCTACTTCTATCAAAGAGATCTTAGAATATCTTTAACGTTCGAATTATCTTTACAGACAGTTGCGAATTTGGTTCCAACAAATATTTCATGCTATGCGGACTCGGAGGAATTTTGTCCTGTGGAATAACTCATACCATGGTTACTCCATTGGATTTAGTAAAATGCCGTATTCAAGTAGACCCAGCTAAATACAAATCAGTTTTCAATGGTTTTCGAGTACGTTAATAAATATGTTTATTTCATTTTTGTATAATAAGACGAAAGGATAAATATTAAAATTGTATATATTTGAATATTATACTTTAATAGGTAACCTTAGCCGAAGATGGTACTAGAGGTTTGGTAAAAGGTTGGGCACCCACATTTTTTGGATATTCTACTCAGGGAATGTTCAAATTTGGTCTTTATGAAGTCTTTAAAGTTTATTATTCCGCTCTCGCTGGCGAAGAGTTGTCTTATGAATACAGAACCACCTTATACCTCATTTCTTCGGCATCTGCAGAATTTTTTGCAGACATTGGTTTAGCTCCGCTCGAAGCCGCTAAGGTAATCTTCTTCTTCTTCTTCTTTTTTATTTTTTATTTTTTTTCCTTATACGATAATTTTATACGAAGGTCAATAGAATTACGGACTTCCAGACTTATTGGCTGCAAACGTGCACAGATATGAATCTTAATCTTTGTCATTATTTAATTTTGCATCCTAATAAAATATTAACCCAATTTTACACCTTCATTCAGTTTGTACTACACTTCATCCTTGTGTCGTCGTATCCTTGTCATATATTTTGTAAGTTTCTAATATTCCCATTCCCTGTTTTTATCTTTTTTTTTTTTTTTAACATAGATTATTATTTATTTTTTTGTATATTAAAGTTACTAATAATAAATATACTAAAGTATATCTTCTATACAGGTTAGAATTCAGACCATGCCAGGCTTTGCAAATACCTTAAGAGAGGCATTCCCAAAGATGTATGCAGATGAAGGTTTTGGTGGTTTTTACAAAGGTCTGGTACCTTTGTGGTTGCGTCAAATTCCATATACCATGATGAAATTCTCATGCTTCGAGCGTACCCTTGAATTATTGTACAAGTACGTAGTACCTAAGCCAAGGTTAGAATGTACTAAGGGTGAACAGTTAATCGTTACCTTCGCTGCGGGTTATATCGCTGGTGTATTTTGTGCGATTGTTTCTCATCCCGCTGATTCCGTAAGTAATAACATTATAAAATAGTAATATTATAAAAATAAGTAAAATAGTAACATTATAAAAATAGTAATTACAGAAGAAGTATATCTAAAAATATTATCATACGATTTCTCTTGGTAGGTTGTTTCCAAGCTAAATCAAGAAAAAGGAGCTAAAGCTGGCGACGTATTGAGAAAACTTGGTTTTGCTGGTGTGTGGAAAGGACTTGGACCTAGGATTATTATGATTGGTACCCTTACAGCGGCGCAGTGGTTCATTTATGACGCAGTAAAAGTTTGGCTACGTATGCCACGTCCACCACCACCAGAAATGCCAGAGTCTCTCAAGAAGAAGTATGGTGTTGCTTAAATATTACACCTGGTTAACTTTTTAATTGGATCATTGACAGATCACAGTTAGAAGATAAAACCATAGGCAAATTCAATTAATTTCATACATTACATTGTTGAACAATGTCCAACAATTTCCTTTTTTGTGTATTTATTCATCAGTAAATTAATAAACTCATCAGTGAAGGCAACACTGCCAGACTATTAGAAGTGAGATTAAACTGTAATACTATTCCACGACTGAGAAAAAAAAAATAGCGCTTTTGTGAAACGGAGTCGTGACAACTATGTTACACAATGTAACTATGTACTGTTATTGTATATATGAGTGATCATTGTAAATAAATAGAATGATTACTCGCATAAGTGGATTTTCATTGTCCATATATTCATTTCCTTTATATCGTCATTTTTTTTCTTGTTTATATACATATATATTTATTTTTATACGAATTCAATTACTATCGTTAGCAGAAGGTCATCTCTTATAAGTATATAATGCTAATTTTAAAGCTCTATTAGTAGAAACAAAAATATCTATACATAGTTTCAAAAATATATTTGTTTAATTTTATTGTATAACTGTCATGTATATTATGTACATAATAAGGCTTAGCATTGGCGAAGTGCTATTTAAGTATAAATGTACATTGTCATTTTTATGCCGTATGATATAAAATATAAGTACAACGATATATTTTTTATTATAAGTTGAAATTGATTTGTTATATTATTATGTGCACAGTATACATGGTTTGACCTCTCATTGTCAGATGACAATTGAAGTATTATACAAAAATAATATTTTTTTAATCAAATTTCATTCTAAGATAATATCTTGATATATTATTAAGTACAACGTATTATATGGTCATCTTGATAAAAGAGCAGATCGAGAATAAGATACGGCATCTTCTATGGTCGCAAAAATTTTGAATGAGAGTTCTTTATATGTATACATCTCACATTTTTTAATCATCTCAAATATTGGACTGGAACAACTAGCTAAATAAAAATTTATTTGAATATCACTAAATTCTGAGGCTACCGCATGTATTACATTAACCCCAGCCGGATCTATGTAACTTAGTCCGCTCATATTCATAATAATACAACGTAATCCATCCTTGTGTTCAAAATCCTGTTCATCTAAGTGAATACCTTGTTGTTTGAGTTTTAGCCTTTGCCTAATAACTTTTTGCGGATTAATACCAATCAGTTTATAGACTTCAGATTTGAAATGAGCTCTGTTCGCAAAATTTAAACTACCCGAGTAATGAAAAATTTTGATTCCTTCTATTTCCTTTGCCTGTGAACGTAATGAATAAGATTTATAATACAATTTTATCCGAAATCATTTATATAATATTAAAAAAATTTTTCGAATCTTACCGCTTTGTATCTGTTAAGATCTAAATATAAATCTGAATTTGGTATGTGACCTAATAAACATGTGTAAGGTCTAATACTCTGTAATAATACACTTGCAAGTGAAACTATCAGTCCTGCTAATAATCCTATATCGATGTTAACTAGTATTACAACGAAGAATGTTACAATCCATATTATTGCATCGGTTTTACTTAACTTCCAAAACTTAATTAATTGCGTAGCTTGTTGTAACATCCCTTTTAAAGCTACCTAAAAATAATAATGATTTATAATATATTAATTATTATATTTAAATAATTTCACTTGTTATACTTTACTTACCACTATAATTGAAGCTAGAATACATCTTGGAAGTGGTTCAAAGAAAGGACCTATCCATAAAAGAATGATCAATAGTATTGAACACGATATAATACTAGCGATCTGAGAACGACCACCTACTGTTTGTTGGATTAGAGATCTGCTTAAAGATGCTGAAAATGGCATACATGAAAAGAAAGATCCAACTATATTGCTGACTCCCTACAATTTAAAAAAAAAATATATATATATATATTTATATATACGTATATATTATTTTAACTTTGTAGTACAAACAAAAGATAAGAAGTTATTGATAGATAACAATTTTACCATGGCGAATAGTTCTTGATTCGAGTCTACTTCATAATTAAGTTTCTGAGCAAATATTAAAGCCATTGACATGGTGATTGTATAAGAAACCATAGTTATTGCAATACTATCTACCGCAACTAAAGGCAATAATTCTAGCGTTGGTAATTCCGCCGCTGGTAATCTGATTTAAGGCACCTTAAAACTGAATACAATTTAATCATTGTAAAACTTAATTCTATACGATTAGAAAAGATATACGTACCCTGTAGGAATGTGTCCGACATTTTGGATGTTGTATACTTCGGTTAAATTGCCATATTTTGAAACCAAGGTACCGCTAACAACAGCGATAAGTTCTATGGGTATAGGAACACCACATTTTTTGCCAGCCCATGGCTAACATAAAAACATATATATATATATATATATATGTGTGTGTGTGTGTATGTTTAATTTGATGTAAAATGTTTATAAATAGATAACACAACAAACTTACCTTTATAAATTCATTATTAAAGACCATAATAATGATTGCTATCGTCGATACAATCGCAGAGGCAACATTTGTATTTGATATTTCTTTGGCTATACTTATAACAGTCTGAAAGTGTAAAAATTATATCAGATTATATATTATATATTTTTCTATATTAAGCAAAATATTTTAAAACTAATTATACATACTTGAATAAGTTTGAAGTAACCTTTCTGTTTTGGCAGTTTTAAACCTAATAAATCTTTGATCTGCGATAGCAGAACATGGACCGCAGCACCAGTAGTAAAGCTATTGACTAATGTTTCGCTAAGTAACGTGCTTATAACTCCTAATCGAAATATATACATTATGATCTGAAAAAATGTCATCGTTGAATTTATTTCTTTATTATATGTTACGAGGACAAAACTATATAGAAGGATAGAATTTTTATAACTTACTTGGAATAATCCAACCGATAACGTAACCGCTGTTGCTACTTGAATTGGCGTATATGAATAATATTCTTTATTCATTTGTGAGAATGTTGTAACATTTTGATGATCATTTAATGGCGCCGAGTACGATGTCACAGCTTTACCAGTCATAAGACAAACAACAGCGAATGTTCCTATACGCGAATACAAATCGGTTTCAACATTATCACAAACATCGTAATGTTTTTTGTAACATACAACATCGTATATAATTTGTTAAGTATACTTGACATTTACCCATCGATACATGCTTCGATGTGCCAAAAAAAAAATATACTAAAACCGGAAAGAATGCCATGTATATTCCAACTACGGGTGGTACATTTCCTAAAAGCGCATAGGCCATTCCTTGTGGGATATGCATGATCGCTACGGTTAAGCCAGAAATCATGTCGTAAACAAAATCTTCTTTCCATCTATATCGTTTAAGCCAAGTCACAGCTGGTATCGATGAACTAATGCATGATTTCCAATTTTTAGATTTGACTAATTCTTTTACATACCGAGCCACTGTAAATAGACAAAGCGATTAAGAATTAAATATATATATATATATATATACATATATATATTACTTGCATCGGAAGATAATTAAAAACGAAATTATAAAACTAATATCCATTTTATATTACGTATAAAATTTTTAACATAGACTTACGAGATGTTCTGGGTCGTTCGTAACAATAATCCAAGTTTAACGTTTCTTGTTCGTAAAGTGGCCTGTCCACTCGTAATTGCAACAAAACGTCATCCTGTTTTCCCATATTATTATTTCGGTTATCTGAAGAAACGAAAAATTTTTTTTTTTTTTTTTCTTTTCTTTTTTTTTTTATTATTACAACACGGCAAGAAATCACTGTAGACCTTTTATCTGTAAACAAATTTTTCCCGTGAAATTATTCGAATCGCTTGTAATAAGGAACGAATTTTGAAAAATTCTGTCATTCAAAAGATTGACGGATGATCCGATGATAGTAGAACCGATCGCATTTCTCAAATAAAAATTCGTGGTTAACTTTTATAATTTCCTTCGTTAGCATTCATCGGTCTATCATAAAAAATATTCTCACAAATGTAAACATATAAACGATTTATCTTTATTATGTCATTGTAATAATCGACAAACGTGTTTAATCCTTCTTCTAATCCGAACATTCGCTCAGTCACGAGGTATCCCGTGATCTAAAGCTACTCGTAAGTGTTTCTAGATAATATCATTGATTATATATCCTATTGCAATGATAATCATATTTGTTTTCCTTTTCTTTGTTTTCCCATCTTTTTCCTTTATCCCACATCATTATCGTTTCGTTAAATCGTAATCACGATAATGATTATATTCTACGTAATATGACACGATTATTATGCGTTAGATGCAATTATAATATTACGTAATAATAATAATAATAATCCTTCGATTTATTTTTATATTTTCACGATGCAATTCTATGTATACGTATACGTATATATAAACGTAGAGTCATATATATATATATATATATATATATATATATACACATATATATTTATATATACACTGCATAATATTTAAAAATAAAACATTTTAATTTATAACGAAGATATTTATGTCACTGATCGACATTGATTATTTTTATACGATGTAAACAATATTGTTTATTTTAATATCTTAATATTGTCTTTATACGAAACGGTTTTTGTCGTTCCACGTCCATACGGTAGAATGAAATACAGTTATGACGAAAGAACAAAGATCAGAATTTATCTTACTGATTTTTTTTTTCGTTTGTAAGTTTATCATTTGCATACGTTCAAACCACGGATTGTCTTTTAAATGAGATAATTTTATTTTATTTTATTTTTTTTTTTTTTTTCATGTTAAGACAACAACGAGTGATACAAGCGCTATCTAGTTAAAAATGAATGAACAAAAAAACAACAAAATGTATTAGAATGTTATAATCTAATATTTGGAAAATAATATCACTATTTTTTACTTTTTTTTACTTTTTTTTTCGTTTACAATCCTCAAAAAAGTAGACGACATAAGGAAAATTCCATATACCATGATGAAATTCTCATCCTTCGAGCGTACCCTTGAATTATTGTACAATTACGTAATACCTAAGCCAAGGTTAGAATGTACTAAGGGTGAACAGTTAATCGTTATCTTCGCTGCGTGTTATATCGCTGGTGTATTTTGTGCGATTGTTTCTCATCCCGCTGATTCCGTAAGTAATAACATTATAAAATAGTAATATTATAAAAATAAGTAAAATAGTAACATTATAAAAATAGTAATTACAGAAGAAGTATATCTAAAAATATTATCATACGATTTCTCTTGGTAGGTTGTTTCCAAGCTAAATCAAGAAAAAGGAGCTAAAGCTGGCGACATATTGAGAAAACTTGGTTTTGCTGATGTGTGGAAAGGACTTGGACCTAGGATTATTATGATTGGTACCCTTACAGCGGCGCAGTGGTTCATTTATGACGCAGTAAAAGTTTGGCTACGTATGCCACGTCCACCACCACCAGAAATGCCGGAGTCTCAAGAAGAAGTATGGTGTTGCTTAAATATTACACCTGGTTAACTTTTTAATTGGATCATTGACAGATCACAGTTAGAAGATAAAACCATAGGCAAATTCAATTAATTTCATACATTACATTGTTGAACAATGTTTAACAATTTCCTTTTTTGTGTATTTATTCGTTTTTGTCGTTCCACGTCCATACGGTAGAATGAAATACAGTTATGACGAAAGAACAAAGATCAAAATTTATCTTACTGATTTTTTTTTTCGTTTGTAAGTTTATCATTTGCATACGTTCAAACCACGGATTGTCTTTTAAATGAGATAATTTTATTTCTTTTTTTTTTTCATGTTAAGACAACAACGAGTGATACAAGCGCTATCTAGTTAAAAATGAATGAACAAAAACACAACAAAATGTATTCGAATGTTATAATCGAATATTTGGAAAATAATATCACTATTTTTTTACTTTTTTTTTACTTTTTTTTTCTAGTTTACAATCCTCAAAAAAGTAGACGACATAAGGAAAATTTGAAAATAACGATTTTAATCGACGCGCGATCGATGAAGTCAACTTGGCGAAAGAAATTTGATTAGCCGTTAACTTACCCGCGATATAAAGCACGATTTAAATTTATCGCGATTAACGGAGATACATTTAAAACCGATAATACATAATCGTTCATTAACGTTCAAACAAATATCTGTTATTACAAAATATTATTAAAACGTTTGATTACTTATTATATGAACGACGATGTTTACTCGTTATATTACAGAGATAAAATGAAATTTCAATCAGTACTGACAAGTAGATAATCTTCAAGGTTTCATTATCTCGAACTTATTTAATATGAGTAGAGATAAAATAGGTATTAACGCAATTAATATTATTACATATATCCATGGATACAATAAACATTTATTTACGTCACATAAGTACAATTGAACACCGAAGGGCTACTAGATTATAATTATTGTTTATACTCTTGATACAATTAGTTAGTCGTATGCGTTATTACACAGACATAAATAATTCATATACTCTTGTTTTGCTTAAACAAATACATTACTCTCTTGAATATATATTTTTTGCTCTCTGTACAATATATGTACAATAACATACGTACATATACACATACATATATATATGTATGTATGTATATATCAAAATCTCTCTCTTCGTACAATCAAACTTTTATCCTAGAATTGTAATTCCGAGGAATAATAATAATTATGAATAATCTGGAAGAGTAGCATAAATTAAAGCAAATACTGTTAACACGCTGATGAGGTAAATAGGAAGGTTTTGATTATTATATTAGAAAAAAATGGGTGGTGGGGGACAATTTTTTTTCCTTCATAGAATAACTGCAAATTCAAAGATCATATGTGTATTTGACAATTAGGTAAATATAATTCAGAATTTTCGATAAAAATAAATATAATATAGAACTATATAACGGGAATTCAATAATTTACTGAGGAAATAATCTGTACATATCGATTTAGAAATAATATACATAAAAAAAGAATGTGTTTTATATAGTCTAAAAATTAATCCAACCATTATTCTTGTATTTTTTAAATATAGATATATACATACATGCATATACATATACACATACATATTTATATTACGATATATTTTATGCGCGTGTATATATATATATATATATATATATATACACACACACACACACACATACACATACACACACATATATATATTGTATATAACTTATTGACAATGCAAAATAATGTACGCACTTCTAAGATCTTTTGAAATGAAATGTAAATATTTTAACGCAAACCATTTATTGAAATTCGTGCTACCAAAAAATGGAGTAACGTAAATCACATTTATTGTCCGATAAATATTAATCCTTGTTAGAGATAAGACTTAATTGTACACAAAGATAATTATATGTCCGATATTTTCACATCAATTGTCACATAGAGTTACACACATTTACCTATTATTATTATTATATTATTATTAAATATTGATTGGCATATGAAGCAGCAAATTAAATAAATAACTAAATCTATATATATATAATACATCGATAGATACAACATCAAGAGTTTCATTTTGTTTTTTTTTTTCCTTTTCTTTGCCTGTTTTTTTTCCCCCCGTAATGAAGAGATTTTAAATATTATCGAAATAAAAAGTAATGTTTATAATCTAGAAATATTTAAATAATATTATTTTAAACTACACTGAACTGTATTACTTTAAAATTTGATTTGCGAAGTTTTCAAAAGTTTTTTTGCTACATATTGAACTAATAGTCATATTGTACTCTTTACATTCAGTCTTTGCTTGTAAGTTAAATAAAGATCATGAAAATCATAGTCCGTGTTAAACATCAAACTTCAAAATCAACTAGGAACTACAAATAGGATAAGAGTGT
The DNA here is from genome assembly GCA_911387935.1 of Dolichovespula saxonica. Lineage (NCBI taxonomy): Eukaryota > Metazoa > Arthropoda > Insecta > Hymenoptera > Vespidae > Dolichovespula > Dolichovespula saxonica. The sequence continues at coordinate 4,718,727 of OU426994.1, read as the reverse complement.
TTATATGACATGGGTCCCAAATTCTTCGTCATTCATTTTCTATCATTCAAAAAAATTTAAATCAATCATTCCATAGTCCAATAAAACGGTTATAATTAATCCCTGAAATCTGCATAACAGGACAGTTCAGTTATTTTATATTTTATAGCATAGAGAAGAGCTAAAGAAGGACTACTACATATATTTGAGAGGCGAAGTAGCGACAATTTTTATTTCACATTTGTTTTCTTTTTTTTTGTTGCTTTTTTTTTTTCGTTTCTCCCCATTTTCTTTCTTTCTTTTTTTTCTTTCGTCAAACCTACAAAAACTTATATACTTTGTGCCACATACGGAATGTATATAAAACGAATGAATTCAAAGATGCAACAATCCCATAAAAATAGAAAATAAAAAAAAAATAAATAAATAAATAAATATATATGTGGTCTCTGGCAAATATTGGGCATTTCAATGAGATTGTAACGTTTAAATTGCCACAGTAGAAGGTCATGATAGTGAAGTAATTCAACCGTATTTCCTTTTGTAAAAGTACATGTTCCACATAATCGATGTTTTATTCATCAAAATGACTTTTACTTTGATTTTTAATTTAGCATGAAAAAATTTTTTCCTTTTCTTTTTATTTTTGTTTCTCCTTTAAGTAGGATAGATGATGATCAAATGATAAATATTTGAGAAATTTTTATGCGAGACTTCATACCAATTGTTAATGATTTGTCATGGCAGTATAGAATGGCAGCATATTAGATGAGGTAAAATTCACCCAATTGTTGAAAATAGTTGAGACCTCTCTTCTTCCTTACCTCAAAAGAGTGACAATGAGATTCGTTCGAAAGTATTTTGTTGTTGTTGTTGTAGTTTTGTGGCAGAAGTGCATAACTGGACGAAATAGGATTGTTGTAGGCAACAGTACTTGCTTCCATTTAATAATCATTAAAAGCAACTTTATTCCTTCGATATAGATGCTTTCCCGTCAAGTGTTTGTTCAAATAAACAAAGTGCTCGATGAACAAATTCATACTGTTCAGCGGTTTGAATCATACCTCCTCTGTCATACCTTAAATAAAATAACGATATTAATGAGTATCGGATATTTATTTCATTAATTTCATAATCGCATATTATGATGTCACGTTAAATGAATTAAGAAATCTGAGATAATTCTCACCTCATTTGACATAGAATACCTAGTACATCAACATTACCATCCTTTAAGAGTTGAGTCATTCCTATAGCTAATGCTATGAAACATCCAGTGCGTCCAATACCTGCGCTACAATGTACCACTACAGGCCCGGATAAAGCATTTACTTCTGCAGATAAGTTAACGAGAGTATCTGCTGCTTGAGGTACGGCATGATCTGGCCATGAATCATACCTATCGAAATCATTTGCCATAAAGATTTCTTTTCTCGATAGTATATATATTAATTAAACATATCTATATATATATATATATATATATATATAATTAATTAATATATATAAATATAATATATATAATATATATTAATATATATTAATTAATATATATAATAATATATATAATTATATATAATAATATATATAATTAATATATATATATATAATTAATTAATATATATAAATATAATATATATAATATATATTAATATATATTAATTAATATATATAATTATATATATAATTATATATAATAATATATATAATTAATATATATATATATATAGATGTTTAATTATTATATATATATATATATATATATATATATATATATATATATATATATATATATATAATAATTAATATATATATATTACGTTTTAATTTCATTCATATAAATATAAGTTACCAGTAATGCTGTACTTGGCGTCTCTCATTCTCGTATCTAATTTCCAAATCTCTGACGGTATAACCGTCCTTGTTATTAATAGAGTTAACTATAATCGTGAAGGGACCAGCTTGGAAACGATTATTTTTATCTAAGGGAAAATAGATGTCACATTTCGTTTTAGCGGCTTCGTGTAATCTTGTCATCATAACGATCACCGGAACTTTCTCTGCCCAAACCATTTTCCAGAAATCTCCTACCGTATGAGATAACGGTCCTTGGGTTGCGATATAGCGTGCAACCTCTCCATCGTATCCCTGTCGATTGGAAATATTATACCGTGTTACATAATAATTCATCTTTAAAATTGACCTTTCAAAACGATTCTAGAATATCGTATCATCTTCCCCGCTTACCCTGATATAATTGGCATTTATGTAGCAAGAAAGCGGATCATCAGAAGAACCAGGCAAAACTGGTAATATCACTCTGGTTTGTGGATTGGGTAATACGGTGCAATATCTATTTTTTATTCCTGCCCCACATATATCAACTTTTTCGGGAAGATTCAATGGCACTTCCCAAAATTCTTTATGCAGCGATGCGGAATCATTTATTACTTTTTTCAATTGAGTTCTAGACAAGACATTTCCAGCGCTCAGAAGAAATTCTTCGGCTGTGCATTCGCGAGTCGGTGTGACCACGTGAGGTGGACTTTCGGGCGCTGGTGCTAGTTCTATGGTTAAACTTGCACTCGAACCACGCCGTTCTAATAATCCCTTTGGTCTCATGCGAATTGGCTCTAATCTACGTTCTGGCGTAGAAACGGCCATTATTTCAGGTAAACCAGAAACAATCGCGGAAGGTTTCGCTTTATGCGCAGATGATACCGATGGTTTAGCCACCGATTGAGGAACCCATTGGGCTTCTATAGAAATCTGAGTACTTTTAACGGTTTTATCAGTACGGCCTACCACCCCTTCCTCTACTAGGCCTCTCCTGTCACCATTTTCCGTATCTTTTTCACGCGACATTTGTTTCCGTAGCCATAACAAGATCTATCAAATGAAAGTTTTCTATTTATATTTTTTTTACCGGAATAACGAAGTTTCCTGTTATTCATGAGAGAATTAATAGAGTTATATATTAGATTTTTTTCCTTCTTCTTTCTTTTTTTTTTTGATATTACGATTACTTACCAGATATGTAAATAAAATAACACCGGCTATGGCGCAAAGTGCTATGAATATAGGCAACTGCCAATCTACCCATAATAAAGCAACGGTAGAGCGAATTTCCTGACCTGTGTTGGAACTGAGTTGAGCTGTTTGTAAATCCATACCAGCATTATCCAGTCCCGTTGTGGACTGCCTGATCCTATATTAAATCGAACAAAATCCATTTATACGTTACTAATATAATTTTGATAAAATCAAGAATTTTTTTTTTTTTTCTTTTTTTTTTCTATATCCCATACCTGTGATGAGATCGAGCAGACATTCCCTCCGTAGACGGCAGTAAAGAAATTGGTAGCACAGTATCGGTGTGCCACCTTTGTTCAGTGATTAAGTAGAATTTTTCCAAAGGTTTTGTATTATCATCATTGATCGAAGTGTCATATTGATCCGCATCATTTACATAATGATGACTCAATGGTATTCCTGTACCTCCTATAACAATCAAAATTTATTAATGAAATTTCTGTTACATTTCCATCAGCCTTCCTATCCAATGTTTCGACACAAATTAATAAAGAAACACCAAGGAGACAATAATAATTGAATGTCTATAACTAAAATGCAGGAAAAGATAATTAAATATGTCCTTGAGCTCAAACAATAATAGAATTTTTGTTTTGTCCACTTAAACAAAAGAACATATAAAAAGATATTGACCTCATCTCGTATCTTTAAAATATGCGTCGGATATAACGAGCGGTCGATTGATAATATAAAAACGGGAAGGGAAAAGAGAGAAGAAGAAGAAGAAGAAGAATTTAAAGATAAGAAATAATATTGATCGACGTAAAATCGTTTAATTTCGTGAAGAGGATGTAAATCGTTTAACGTTCGTGAACGTGAATTATTTGTGAAAGATTTTAAAGCGAGCACGAGGGAGCGAGAGAGAGAGAGAGGTGAGGGAAAGGAGGGATTCAGTATAGCACGATAAATGAACAGATGCAGTCTACACCAATGAAAGCACTGCATGTGACAAGTAGATGAATAACATCATCATTCCAGTCACAAATACAAACTCGGTCAGAGATAGAAAGAGAGGTGTAGTATGTATAACACATGCGCATCCTTGTTCGCGTTGATACATGGGCGCCTTTCATACGCGCTCACACACACGCACACACACGCACGCGCGCGCGACATATATACAAGTACGAACGAACTCTTTCACAAACAAAGTACATCCTGTTTGCCGCCGATACATAACGCTGCTCTCTTGTCGTACAAAGGAAGTGCACGATAAAAAAGCAACGACAAATAATATCTATTGAAACATCGTAAATACCTTGTATGAGAAATACGTAAGTTAGGACGACGAGGAACGTTTGGTTGAAAGTAAAGTGCACTTTGTGATTTAAAACTAGCGGTTGAGAGTACGTCAAAACCGCCATCATGTTGGCGTGGGGAAAAAAAAAGAAAGGGAAAAAAATTATGAGAGTCGAATGGATCCTTCCTGCGCAAGCTCCGTGTTCGAACTGATGCGTGTAAACGGGCAACGAGTTCTGACCTGTACTTCGGTTTCCCTCGGCCCCGTTCGGCCGTGTCCGTAAGTGTCCGTTCAGTTAAGAACGAGAGGTTACGTACCGCGGCCAATCACGGTTAAAGCGTGGCGTTAATGCCGACCAATCGTAGGACGAGTTTACTACCGGTATTGAGAATTTGGCGGGAGGGAGACGATGTGAATGAACGTCAAGCACGTGCGAGAATAAACGATAGTAATGCACCTTTCCGGAACGCGATCGTCCACCGAAGAAGGTGGTGGACTTTCAAGGTCGATCTTTTTGCCGTTACTCTTGCTTCTTTCTTTTTTATTCCCTTCTTTTTTCTCCCTTACGACATATCTCGCGACATACATCATACATACATACATACATACATACATACATACATACATACATACATACATACATACATACATACATACATACATACATACATACATACATACATACATACATACATACATACATACATACATACATACATATATACGTACATACACGAGGTACATACGCGTAAATGCATATACATATATACATACATATATATATATATATATATATATATATATATATATATATATACGCGAGAGATCAAGAAATGAGAAAATAATGAGTAATCGTATTGCTATGTAGAACCTTATATGACGTCGCTGTAATGAATTTTTCTATGACGTCTCGTCTCGGAGAACGAAACGACATGTTCATCGTTACTACATCGTCGACGGTTTAAAGATGATGATGATAATGATTAAGCCGAACGAACGATGAAAGGATAAATTATAATAATTATATAAACGGACATCGTTCCTACGTACTATGAACGTTCAGAATGAAATAAAATTACAAAACGGACGCCGTTCCCACTACGTAGAACGTCGTACGTTCCACGTTTATACAGCGTCTACGTAAGAATTTTCCTTTTTTTTTCCTTTACACGCGCGATCGTACCGAACGATTTTAATGAACAATATAAAATTTTCATTACCGTGCAGAAGAATGTTGTCCACGCATTGTCTCATAGTGAATAAAAATTTTGTCGAAACCTCGTCGTTGTTATATCCTTGAAAAAGGAATTTCTCAAGAAAAATTCCGAAAGGGTTCGTGTTTACGATTCTTCCCAGTTCTCTTTAATCTTTTCCTTTCTCTTCCATTCCTTTTTCTTTTCTTTAATTTGTCTCTCTTTTTTTCTTTCTTCCTTTTCCCCTTCCTCTTCCTCTTCTATTCTCTTCTCTTCTTTCTTTCTTTCTACTTTTTTCTCCTACCTAACCTCTCTTCGTTATCCTCTATCTTTCCCCTCCCCGCCCCTCCCCTCCTCTCTACTCGACTCTTTTCCCTCCCTCCCTCCTTTCCTCCGAAGGGTTATCTCCCTTCGAAAAACGGTTTTAAACTAAATTCCTCGTGTACGTCTATAATTTCATGGAAAAGGTCGACGTACGTGTTTATATATATATATATAGAATAGATAGGCATCGATATCGATATTCAGAGAGAGGGAGAGAGAGAGAGAGAGAGAGAGAGAGAGAGAGAGAGAGAG
>OU426994.1:4670146-4707646 GCA_911387935.1 Dolichovespula saxonica | reverse complement strand
AAAGTGCTTTTGAGAATCGCACTGATGCCTGAAAGAGAGAGAGAGAGAGAGAGACCTTCCATTGTCCTTTCTATGCACACCACCGTGTCAGTGTACACGCCCTGACGCTCCATTTATTCGAAAATATTTCTTTCCCCGCACGCGACTTCGTTCACCCCTCCCACCCTCCTTTCCCGTGTCCTTTCCCTTCGACAATTTTAGTCGAGATTCTTTCTATCTCTCTCTCTCTCTCTCTCTCTCTCTCTCTCTCTCTCTCTCCTTTTTTTTGCCCCATCCAACATTTTCGATCGTACGAATATTGCACGAGGAACAAAAAGAGACAGAAAACAAAAAAATACTGTCGCCGTTGTAGATATTGGTATTATTTGTCGTTTGAATTTTTATTGAAAAAATTTCGAAGCCTTCTTTTTTATTTCCAACGTAAAGGGTCGGAGTGGGGTGGGGGGGGGGAAGATACGAAATTTCAAATAAACGCTATGTATATAGTAATAGTAATAGTAGTAATGGTAGTAATAATAGTAGTAGGAGTATCTTTATCGTCGATTATGAAATGATTAATAACGTAATTTGAATGTTCTCGATATCGAGACGAAAGAAAATGATCGGAAAAATTTACTTCGTCTCTCTCTCTCTCTCTCCTTTTTTTTTTTTTATTTCATTTCGTCAAAATCGATCCAGAAGAAAAGGTTCCTTCTATCCCCGCCCCTCCCGCGTTACGGGAGAGATAGAGAGGGAAAATATTTTAAAAATTCGCACGTAACGACGTACGACGAATTTTGGGATGCAATCGAAAAAAGAGGAAAGAGAAAAATATAGTGATATGGGAATGTCTCTAACCGCGAAGAAAAAAAAAATATGCGAAAGAGGTTTTAGAGGGTGGTAAAAAAAATCGCACATATATATATATATATATGTATGTATATGTATAAAAAAGAAAAAAAAAAATAAAGAAACAAAAAACGGGAATAAATATGTATCTATACGTATTTCTTAAGAGAGTTTCGTTTTCATAGCGCACGATACTAATGGGAAAATCGGTATTCAGTTATGTAGGCGTAAGAGTGTCCCTCCCCTCTCAGGGTAATGAACATAACGACTACAAAACGGTACCTTGACATTCTCTTCGGAAACGTCCTCGGAGAGACGACGGTCGTAAGTGTGATTCTCTTTTATTTTAAAAAAAAAAAAAAAAAAAAAAAAAAAAAACGATCCTCCCGTTGTCCCGACGGGGTCCACCAAAAGGACGATGAATTTATTTTTTCCAAAGTATTCGTTTCCTTCCACCCCTTTTTACTCGGTCGCCCTCCTCTCCTTCGAATTTCTTTCGTCTAATCAAACATCAATGCCGTTCTTCGTTATCTCTGTGAATAAAAAAACGAACAATTTTTATATTTTATATTTTATATATATATATATATATATATATATATATATATATATATATATATATATATGTCAAATAACGTCTTGAAAAAAAAAATCTTCTTTACCGTTCTTTTTTCTTTTCTTTTCTTTGTTCTTATTTTTTGTAGGTTTAAAAAAAAAAAGATAAAAAATCATAAAGTTAATGTCATTCGATCGAAATAATTTACGACGGACGAACAATTTTTGTTATTAACCTTTTTAATCGTTCTTTTCTTTTTTCGATCCTTTCGAAAAAATAATAACGCCCATCGTAACGTTCGTTTAAATTGAAAATACGAAACTGAGATAACATGTCGATGGCAATCGAATTATTCAATCGAGATAATAATTATACGAACGAAGTATTTCTCTAATCGACCGGAACCATTCATGAATTTCGGAAGAAATTATGAACGTGCCATGCCCTTGACGCTTAAATATCGATAAAAATAAAAGGACAAAAAGAAAGAAAGTAAAAAAAAGACGAAATGATAACAAAAAGATGACTACGCTCCGATCGAATGCTTATCAAGCTGGTTTCCTTATCAACGACATTTTTTTCATATCCGGATTTTTTCAGCTTATCCGCGTTATCTTTAACTTCCGTTTCGAGGACCGACATTAGTCAATGGTCTCTCTCTCTTTTTTTTTCTTTTCTCTTTTTTCCTTCGCCCGACTATAACGAATGGATACAGACGAAATAGATTAAAAAAAAAAAAAAAAAAAGAAATAATAATCGTTTCGGAACGAATAAAAGTCGTTCGATTAATTTCACCTGAAATTCATTATCCGATTATTAACGTTACACTTGCTAATAATAAGAAAAGAAAGTACGTTAAAACTCTTAAAAATCGCGAAAAAATAAAAAGAAAAGGGATAACACGTTTTATGGCGCGGAAAATGAAATTTCACTGATACGAACATATTCTTTTTTTAAATATAGCCGATTGTCCGTCATTTTTTACGCGATCGTTATAAAAACAAAAAAAATAATTATTGTTCGTTTAAAATTCAAAATTTTCTTCTTTTTTTTTTTTCTTTTTTTTTACTCGCTGAAATAAAAACTTATGAATTAAACGTGAAACTTTTAATACTTGGCGAATATTAATTTTGAGATGTGAATTAAAAAATTAATATGGCAAAAAATATAAAATAATAATTTTGTAGCGAAAAGTAAAATTAGATTTACTGAATATATATATATATATATTATAGAGGCTTAAAATATAAGAAAAATCAATATATAATAGATTTCATTTTCATAAAAATAAAAAAAGAATGACTCATTTCTTGTCTCTCTCGTAATCTCGCACTGACGTCATTATAACTAGACAAACGTTAACTTCTCGAATATAAACACAAACTATAATAATTCCGTTAACGAGAAAATAAAGTGAGATATAGGAAAAAAAAAGAAAACAAAACAAAACAAAACAAATTAATAAAATTACGGATCTACGAGTATGCTACTTCAAAATTACATAAAGGATTCAAATATTAGTAAATATATAAATTATACCTACATTAGCGAAAATCATTAACTTTTGTGACATACGCGATCTACGATAATTTTCTGACGAATGGATCGAATGAGATGAAAAAGAAAAGAAAAGAAAAGAAAAAAATAAAGAACAATAAAAAAGAAATACAACAATTACAGACATATACGAGTACGTTGCTTGAAAATAGCATGACATTATATTATAGGATTAAAATATTAAAAAGAAGAAAAAAAAAAAAGAAAAAAGAAATAAATAAAGTCAACACAGATCTCATTTATATAAAGATAAAAAAAGAATGATTCATTCTTTATCTCATACCTTAAACGTTGTCTTCCTCTCTTTTGCTCTCCCTCGCTTTTTCTCTTTCTCTCTCTCTTTCTTCTTCCTTCTGTCTCTCTCTCTCTCTCTCTCTCTCTCTCTCTATCTTTCTATCTCACCCTTTCTATCTCCACGTGTTCAATTTTTCGATCATCACTCGGTTAAGCCAATCATGTCCGTGGCGATAAGTACGAGCGTAGAGATTACGATGACGTAGAGATCGCGATGATGATGATGATGAATACGTTGGCGATGACGTTGATCGATGATTATGTCATTATCACCCAAGATGATATTTCAAATTGGACGACGTTGACGATGACGATGACGAAGACGATGACTACGTCGTGGATGAAGATGAAGACTATGATGCAGATTAGATGGTGGTGACTCGCGCGTTGCAACCTGCCCGTTGCATCGGACGCATCTGAATGCCGTCTGAACGGGTTGCAAAATGACGGCCAACTGCATTCACCTCTTTCGGTGGTGGCCGTGGAGGGTGGCGCGAGGTGGAGTGCAGACGCGCGCATTCGTGACACGGATACGAGGCAACCCCCCCTTCGATATAGTGTCGTGGCCTCGCTTTCGCCACCCCTACGAGTAGGTGCGCTCTCTGTGCTACCACCTAACAACGAGAGGACATTTCGTTGTGCCGTAGAGCTTCGTTTAAATATCTCCATCCCTTCGATACCGTTTACCCGCACAATTCTTTCCTTTTTTTCGCTCCTTTCAATTTATCTATTTATTTATTTATTTATTTATTTATTTATTTATTTATTTATTCTTTTCGATGGGCCTATAACCATCGTCCCTCTCTACTCGATTACATTTTCTTTTTCATTAATTAATGCAACAATCGAAACGATCGTCGTTGTTGTTCCCGTTGTCGTTTCTTATATCTACGATTTTGTGATAGGGGGTGGGGGTGGGGTGGGGGGTGAGTATGGGGAGTATGTCGTGTGCCTTTGGGGAAAAAAATAGACAAATTTCTTGACCTAAAATCGACGTTTCTTTTTTTATTTATTTATTTTATTTTTTCTTTTTTTTTTAATTTCGTACACTTTTTTTTGCTCCTTCTTTTTCAAGGGATCGTTCGCTAAACACGAAAGAAATATTAGTAACTTCGTGCGCGGAAATGCTTTGTGTATGATATATAAAGCGTATATAATGAAAAATACGTTAAGATAAAGATTATGCGAAATATTGATCTAATACCTTCTGTATTATTTTGTATTATACGTTGGCGTATAAGGATCTTTTGATTGTCCGTTGTGATTGTAGAGAAAAATGGACGAAAAATAGACGAAATAAATTAAAGGAACACGGACGGAAGGGAGTAATGGATTTGAATATCGATTAGAACTGTTATGGATAATGGATAGTGTTTAATGATGAAAATTAAACATGACTATACTTAAAACCCGATGCTCCTAAGAAAATTTTTCCATTCCTTCGTGGAAATAGTTAATTCGAGAGAGAGAGAGAGAGAGAGAGAGAGAGAAGTTGAGAGAAATAGATAGAGATAAGTATTTTATGAAACAGGAAGCCGATGACATTTATCTTTAAAATGTTAGATCGTCTCAGATAGAAATCCGTCCTGTCTCTTCTCCCACTTTTTCTCCTCCTTCCTTTCCGTTCAACCCTCTTCTACCATCGCTTTTGTCTCTCCAACTACGACGGGGTTGCTCACGTGAGAAGAGAGAGAGAGAGAGAGAGAGAGAGGGAGAGAGAGAGAGACGAAAAAGAAGAAAGTAGAAAACATTGAATGAAATTTCGAGGTTCGCGAAGAATAATTGCGACTCTCGAAGGATAGCGATAGTACCCTCCCCCCTCCGAACCCTCCCCCCCACCGAACCCTCACCAGTTAAATTCGCATTAAAACTGTGGAACTCGGGTCGGATTAAGGAATATAAATTTCTCTTTCGACTCTCTTGTTTTTAATTGTAAAAAGAGAAAGAAGAAAAAGGGGGAAAAATTAAATTAAATAAAATAAAAAAAAATAAAAAGAAATCGTAACCGAAAGATTATCCCCTTGCTAAGGGATGAACATCGATACTAACTATCTATCCTATCGTTTCGCGCAATATTAAATAATAATAATAATAATAATAATAATAATAATAATAATAATAATAATAATAATAATAATAATAATAATAATAATAAAAATAATAATAATCTTTAATCGTAAAAAGTGTATTAATTATTACGAACAAACAAAACTACGTTTCTCTCAATGTCTCTTGTTTCTGGAATTCGAAAGGAGAAAGAAAAAAAGGGGGAATAAAAAAAAGAGAATAATGAAACAAATAGATAAACGAATAAATGAATGAGACGAACGAATAAAAATTATTTTTAACGACATTAAATAATAATGTTAATCGAACGAACGTTTTTATGGTTATCTATCGTATAATATTAATAACGTAAAATATTAATAACGTATAATATTAATAACGTTAAAAAGTAAATCCCGCATATATATATATATATATATATATATATATATATATATATCATAAAGGTAAATCCCACGATGACGATGACGACGATAATGACGATAACGACGATTATGACGACTATGACGACTATGACGACGACGATGATGATGAAAAACGATTCTAACAACGGTTCCCAAGGAAAGTTCTAACACGAGGGAGATCGAAAAAGAGAATCCTGTTTCGATCGTAAAGGCAAGGACTAACCTCCACCCTTTCGCTCGATAGTTCATCCCCTCTTGGTACACCGTCGAAGATTCCCTTTTTTCTTCTCTCTCTCTCTCTCTCCCTACCTCTCTCTTTCACTCTCTCCTTCTCTCTCTTTCTCTTTCTCTTTTTCCATTTAGCTCGACCCTGCGCGCGTAGTGGCCGAAGAGTTGGAGCCGAACGGGGTTGACTTGGTGGGAGGAAAAAGCTGAAAGGAGGAAACGTTGAATGAGGACTCAAGGTTCGGGAGGGTGAGAGAGAGAGAGAGAGAGAGAGAGAGAGAGAGAGAGAGAGAGAGAGAGAGGAAGAGAGAGGGGGAGGGTAACCGTGGTAGCTCTCTCACGTTGCCAGAAAGAGACAGAGACAGAGACAGAGACAGAGAGAGAGAGAGAGAGAGAGAGAGAGAGAGAGAGAGAGAGAGAGAGAGAGAGAGAGAGAGAGAGGAAAAGCAAGTGCCGGCCGACAGTGAATGAGAGAAAGAGAGATTATATGGAGAGAGAGAATGAAGAGAGAGAGGGGGGGAGGAGAAGGAGAGGGAGGAAGAGAGAGAGAGAGAGTGGTGGAGAAGGGGTGAAAAGGAGAAGGGGGTTGAATGTAGGCTAGTCTCGTCGGCGAACCGCGTCCCCAATCGATACACACGCAGCAAACCACTCTATGCTTCTTGTCCTCTCTCTTATTCTCTCCTACTCATTCTCATTCTCATTCTCTCTCTCTCTCTCTCTCTCTCTCTTTATCTCTATCTCTTGTATTTTCCTCTTTACACGAATCGAATCATTGTTCACATCATTCAATGGCTCTTTTTTTTCGTTTTTGTTCGGATAAAAGTAACACGTAGAATGATAGATGATAAATATATATATATATATATGTTTGGATGTGAATGTAAGTATAGTATAGATAAGTGCGATGAGTGATAACTTGGGGTGGAGGAGTGGAGGGGAGGATATTCGTCTCGTTTTCTTCTTTTGTTTTTTCCTCCCCTCCCCCTCGCTTCTTTCTTTCTTTCCTTCTCTTTTATTATTTCTCTTTCTCTCTATCTCTCTTTTTATTCGTTTCGTTCGATTCACCTATATCGATCATATCGACGAGTACCATTTTTATTTAAGTACGTACTCGAAATTTCATTTCATTTCGATTCGATTCGATTCGATTCGATTCGATTCATTTCGATTCAATTCAATCGAGTCATCTCGTTCGAAACATAAAAACTATACGATGTTTCGTAATAATAATGTTGCAAATACTTTTTTCTTTTTGAGCTCGTAAGAGTTAAAAGGAAAGAAAGAAGGAGAGAGAAATAATAACAGAAACGTAGACAACGATAAGAGAAAAAGAAAAATTTCGAAAGTACACGCTAACGACTCGGTATATTCGCGATGGATAAAAAGGTAAGCCTTAATTTCTCTTTCTCTCTCTCTCTCTCTCTCTCTCTCTATATCGTAGATCGTAAAGAGTTCCTTTACTTTGATGATGAAAAGGTCGAAACTATTTATGGGTTTATGCGCACTGAATTTGATTACCGGATGTGTCCTCCACCTTCAACCGAGTACCCATTACTCGGAGAGGATCGCCCGCGCGAAATTCGAAAAAAAAGAAAGAGAGAGAGAGAGAGAGAGAGAGAAGGAAGGTAAAAAAAGGAGATGAAAAGTTTGAAATGTCAGAGAGATGAGTATTATAATACCCACGTATCGATACACACTCGTACGTAATCCCATCATAACACGTAATGACATGACTTATTTATAATCGTATAGGACACTTCCTATTGAGAGATAGATAGATAGATAGATAGATAGAAAGAAAGAGAGAGAGAGAGTAAGAGAGATAGAGATAGAGAGAGAGGGGGGGGGACACGTGTTATTACTACGCGTATTTAAGTGGAAAACTTTTTAACTAGCACGCCATTTACGACAGTCTTGATGGTAACTGCAAAAAGAAAAAAAGAAGGAAGAAAAAAAAAGAAGAAAGAGAGAGAGAGAGAGAGAGAGAGAGAGAGAGAGAGAGAGAGAGAGAGAGAGAGAGATAATATACACGCCCACAGTGTTCGAAGAACCTCGGTAATTTTATATCGTTCCTGTACACGAGAGCGAAAGCTTGTACAAAGCGTCATCTCCCTGAGGTCACTTGAAATCAATTTAGCCAGAGGGTTCCTATTATTAGAAGTCGCTTTACTCGATCTCTTCATCTCTCTCTCTCTCTCTCTCTCTCTCTCTCTCTCTCTCTCTCTCTCTCTCTCTCTAGCGCTCTATCAGTACTCACACAAACATATTTATCACACACAGGGTATATCCGTGTAGACGACGATGTTTTGTCGAAAAAGAAAAACGATCAAGAGAGAAGAAAAAAAGATTTATTTCTTTGTTTCCTCGTTCCATTAACCCTACTAGATACACACACACACACACACACACACACACACACACACACACATACACGCACACACATACACGAAAGAAATTTGTTTTCTTCTCCAAATAAAAATTATATAACGTAAAAGTTATATAATATTATTTATATCAATGTAATATTGTACCATCTACATATTTATTAAGAGTATAATATATATATATTAGGGTGTCCCCTAAGTTTTTTTCGTATCAAAAAAGAAAATCGTATCAAAATGTATTCGTTTCGCGTCAAAAAAAAAAAAAAAAGAAAAAATAAAAGAGGAAGAAACTTACGGGACACCCCGACAATTAAGGATATTATAAATTTCGGATATGCGTGAAATGACGATTGGTTTCGTCAATCTTTTTTTTTTTCTTTTCTTTTTTTTTTTTTTTTGTTAAAATAAAACAAAACAGTAAATCATTAATGTGTACGCATGCGCGTTTTTAAATTAGAAAAATTTTAACGTGCGAACGATACCGTTCGAAAGAACTTACGATTATACTTCGTATCGTCGATGAGAAAAAAATAAAAACATAACAAATAATCGCGTTAAGAGTATAAAATTCGTTGAAATGTAGGAAGAAGAGCGAAAGTTTTCGTAAATTATATTAAACTGAACTAACTAACGTCTCGAACAGAAGTGATCGATTTTTCTTAGTCGTCGTCGTTGTTGCGTTGTGTGAGCGCGCGAGCTGTGAACGAGCGCGCGCGTGTGTGTTTCCGTGCGATTGACTACTTTTCGAACAAGAAATTTTTGGAGGACTCGTTCATTGAAAACTCTCTCTCTCTCTCTCTCTCTCTCTCTCTCTCTCTCTCTCTCTCTCTAACACACACAAATACAAGTTTAGAGTTTTCTTCAACAAACGGCAACCTCGACCACCCGTCGAGCTTAAAGATCCAAATCTTATGTTAGCAAAACTTCTTCAATGCTATCCGTCGCGTTACAATGGCTTTCAACCAAGAATATACTCTTCCTTTCCTTCTTCCTCCTCTTTTTTTTTCTTCCTCTTCTTTTTTTCTCTGTCCCGACGACATTTTTGTAATACGAATACATAAGTATGATCATCATAAATCATATCGTTCTTTCTTGAAAGAAATAGAAAGAGAGAGAGAGAGAGAGAGAAAAAGAGAAACGTTTTAAAAAACAAAGACATTCTTTCGTTATCTCTATCGTATCTATTGAAAGTTTTCATTTAAAATTCACGACAACACACGAATGACCCTATCATTTCGTATTTTTTATTTCTTTTCTTTTCCTTTCTTTTTCTTTTTTTTTTTTTTTTTTCTTTTCAATCGTCACGTAGACATTGATTTCGCAAAAGAAGATGTTCGTTCGTGAAAAAAGAATTTTAAATATAATTTAATATGACCAATCTTAATCCGTCCGATGAGTTTTTAATGCATAAATAATATGTATACGTATATATATATATATATATATATATATATATATATATATATATATAGAGAGAGAGAGAGAGAGAGAGAGAGAGATACACATATTATGTATGTTATATATAAAGAGGTTGTCCGTCCATAGATATCCGAGAGGAAATATCTCGCAACCGATTGAATTTACAAGTAAATTTAATACACGAGAAATTTGCATTGCTCCGATGAGTCAGCACCTAACAAAGTGCACGTGAAAATATTCTTGTCTTCCTTTTCTCTTTTTTTTTTTTTTTTTTTTTTATTTACTTTGCAAATTTTTCTGAGTCACGAAGCTCGGCATAGTCATCATTCATTCATTCTTATTTTATTTTCTATTCTTTTCCTTTTTCTTTTTGTTCATAAATGCTTGTAATTTTTTTTTTCTTTTTAATTCTTTTCTTTTTTTTTTTTTTTTTACATATCCACATATATGTGCGTCGAGCGGCCGTTATTTTCGATCAAAATCGTATGCTGTAAAGAATAAATTAATGCGCGTAAGTTGTTTACGCGATAATTGGTCATCTCAAAGTACCGAAGTAATTATTTAAAGTCGATAAAGAGTTTTTCGATTTGATAAACAATCGTCATAAACATAATATAATATTTGAAAGTCGATTACGTGGAACAGGATCATTGACCTTGATCATTGACTCATCCAAATGCGCGACTACTTGATTTGTAAATAATGTATTCGTGTGTGTGTGTGTGTGTGTGTGTGTATAATATTACTCATTCTATGCTAATATAAAATACTAGTAACTGATATCAAGAAGCTACTCTGAATGAAATACCGGTGGAGTGCGTGCGTACGAGGATCGATCGATCGACTCTCGTTGGCACGATTGGACGAGCATAAATAAATAAGTCTCATTCATCCGGGCTCGGGACAAGAGGCTGCCTTGGATGGCTCTTACTATGATCACAAAGGAAATGAGATCACGATGAAAGTGCAATTTTCTGATTGTAAACGGATGTGTCGGCTTTGATATATTGTTAAGTGATAAATTAACGATGATAACGATGATAAAACGAATGGAAGAATGAATTATGTTTGATTATCCGATATTTTCTTTCGTTCGATCGATCATATATACATACATACATACATACATACATACATACATACATACATACATACATACATACATACATACATACATAAATATATATTTTATGAATACCTTCATACATTTTCTATATAGTTATAATGTAATTGATCGATCAAATCAATTAACAATTAATGATGATATTATAATTGATGTATTTTATTTCCTTATCATCGATATATAATAGTATAATCTAAGCTCGAGTATAAATGAACGAATGATAAAAATTGAAGAATAAAGGAAAATTAATAAACAATATCCGAAGTATAACGCGATTGAATTAAATTATGATCCAATTAATTTTTCTTTTTACTTTTTCTCTTTTTCATATATACATATACATAAATATAGATACCTTCGATCATCCGTCAGAGAGCACGAATATTAATAATAATTATAATAATTACAATAATAATAATTATTATTATAATAATTATAATAATGATGATGATGATGATGATGATGATAAATGATCAATAACCTGAAATAATTATTATCAATAAAATTATCATTCCCATTTCTTATCTCTCTCTCTCTCTCTCTCTCTCTTTTTTTTTCTTTTTAATATACTTTCGATCGTCGATAAATATAACTCGGAACATTGATATAATAAAACGATCATTCCCGCTTTTTTATCTCTAATATAATACTAATGAGAGATCGAGAAAGTCGCTTCGTCGGATCGAATAATTATTTTTCCGTGCTAGAGCTGGAAAACATCCGGCATCAAGCTACTTCCGGTTGGCGCGCGCGCGCGCGATATTGCAACGCTTTTTCTACTACGTTGTTAACCGATCGGTCCTTTGCGTCATTTCCGTTTCCGGTCGAGTACGAAGTTTAAACGTCCTTCGACGATACGTCGAGCCAACCCAACCAACCAACCAACCAACCATCATAGGCTTACGTACTGGCATATGCACGCGTTGCAAAAAGCTCGAAAGCTTTTCGACGCTAACAACAGGCGTTTTAAAAGCGCGATCACTATCGTTTTCGTTCGAAAGAAAGTTTGCCGACCCCGTTTCATTATTCTATTTTTCTTTTTTTTTTTTTACGCGATAAAATCGTCGTCCCCGTTCACGAACGTTCAACTTTACAAAATCATTTAAGTAGCCATTTTCTTTTTTCTCTCTCTTTTTTTTTCTTCCTCCTCCACCTCTTCTTCTTCTTTTTCTCGAGACTGTTCTTGAACGAGCAGTTTCTAGAACTACGTCATATCCGTTTCCGGTCAAACGGAACACCCGACTTTCCATCTTTTACGATCTTTATGGATCTATACTTTTCTCTCGGAGATCATTTCGTTTCGTTGCACACGAATAGTCAACTTTTGTGTGAAGTGTTTTCGTTTTTTGATATTCGTACTTTTATATATATATATATATATATATATATATATATATATATATATATCTTTTTTTTTATATATAAAAAAATGATAATATATCTCCTTTCTTTTTAAAATTTTTTAATTACAATTTTTTTTTTTCGATATAAATCATACCTCTACGAATCAATTTTTTCCTCGTTTTTATAAGCCACGGCATTACTATAAAAAGATATTTTTTAGTGCACGGATTATTAAGAAACAATTAAATTGAATCAAACGATACAAACGATGATACCTAATTATCATAACATTGTATACGTAAAAATTATTATATATATATATATAATATCATATAATAATTTTTATTGCATTAACAATAAATAATATTGTTTATGGTAACGTACAGTAATTATATTTATTACGTTTATGTAATTTTACAATAACAAGTAAAAACGTAATGTTACCATCAGTATACTCGTATACTATGTAATATCAAATTATTAGCGCGTGAATTCAATGTTACATACCGTTATAAAGTATTAAACCGAGGACGGTGCGAGGGCGAAATTTGTCGGCCTTATATCAATCCTAACTTTTCGCGAGACTCGTGTAAGAAAAAAAAAAAGAAAATAAAAGAAGAAAAAAAACAGATTGCCCCCAATAATCAACGCATAAACTTTGTCAACGGTTTTTGCGCAAAAAAAAAAAGAAAAAAAAACAACAAAAGCAGCGACAGAAACAGCGACAAAAATCTTCTCATTATAAAAAAAAAAAAGGAAAAAAAGAAAATGAAACACCAAACGCGAAAGTACTTTCGCGATGTCAAAATTTCAATCACGCTTCGTTCCTCCTTATAAAATTTGAATATTTACTAAATTATAGTTTATTAATTTATTAATTATACTCTAATACTTTACCAATTATTCGTTTAAACTTTAACGTTCCTCGTTGCAAAAAATATCTTAATTACCCTAAACCTTGTAGTAATTTTTCAATGGGATGAGTGAATTTTACAAAAAAAAAAAAAAAGAAAAAAGAATAAAATAAAATAAAAAATCAGCTGACTCGACAGCTGTCGGAAAACAATTTTCAGAAAGAGAGAGAGATAGGGATAGATAGAGAAAGAGAGAGAGAGAGAGAGAGAGGGAGAGGGAGAGAGAGAGAGGTGGGGGGAGTAGATGAATTCACTTTTACAGACAAATAATAATACGATGCGTAATCATCGCCGGTAGCTCGCGCAACGTTTACTAATAGCCACGTATATCCGGTTTCAAATCGGAGGAGAAAATCGCGAGCTTGTCCTCGATTTTCTTACGTATAACCGATGCAAATACCGAAGAATTAATCGGGCTAGGAACACCTCGGAATGCGAGCTGATGAAACGCGCTTCGTTGAACGTACGGCAGGAAGAAGATCGCCCACGTAGTTTCGGACTGTAAATGGAAGCGCCTTTGATGGAACTCCAGTGAACAACTGAGCGGACCAAGAATGGTCTTAGGCTAACCAATAATGGAACGTATAACACCGTGTATCAATGTGAGTCATCTAACATAAATAACATTGTTCTCATTATTATAACGTTTCTCTGTGTGTGATATCCTTTCTCCATTTTTTTTATTTTTTATTTATTTTTTATAAATATATATATATATATATTTCTTTTTTCATTCATCAAAAATTTCATTAACCTCTTTTCGTTCGTCAAAAAAATCTGATGAAGGAAGGAAATAGAAGAAAAACGAATTTGTACGAATCTCGAAAGGTTCGAGGTACCGATTTACGCGGTGTCATATAATTTTCACATTAATTTTCTTTTTTGTTTTTCATTTTTTATTCCCTTTTAATTTCACTTTTCCGTATCTTTTTTTAACAAAAAAAAAAAAAAAAAAAAAAAAGAAGAAAACCAGAGAGAGAGAGAGAGAGAGAGAGAGTTCTCGCAAATTATTATTGAATCATCCTGTATATCCTCGCGTCATTAAAACGACTCTCCATCTCTCGAATCGTTCGTACGAAATTAATGGAGGAATGATCTCTCTCTTTCTCTCCTCTCTCATTCGTTATCTTTTTCTTTTTCTTTTTTCCTTCCTCTTTCTTTTCTTTTTAACTTCCCTTAAGACGGATTACATATACATATATATATATACTTATATACATATATATACATATATATATATATATGTAATACATATATATATATATACACATATATACATATATATACATATATATATATATATATATATATATTTATATATATATATATATTTATATATATATATATATATATATAACCTCGAAAATCGTCGGGAGATGGGGTTCCCGTGGAAAATATCACCAACGAATATTCGGGATTTCCGATATGTATTCGAATGTGGTACTGGCGCGTGGGTTGTTTGGTATTACATCAAACTAAACGTAAACGCGAGTTAATGTTAGAGAACGCGCGTGGCCGTTGAACGGCCGGGAATCTTTTGCAAAAATAATCCGTTAGGCGTTGAGTAATTTTGGACGTTAATTATTTACGTCATCGACTTCCCGTTCGTATATATCTCCCAAAGCGTACGTATATACATACGTAAATACGTACGTACATACACACACACACACACACACACACACGTACGTACATGTACATATACATAAATATCTTTATAGAAATGAGAGAAGACGTACCCTTCCCCTCACCCCCACCCCCACCCATCGATCGTTTCCATCGTAGAATGGTAGATATAAAATTTGTAATACTCGTTGAAGAAAAATGTATGTAGAATCAACGTACCAGCTAAGATCTCCATTATCGTCGACCGGTCGTAAATAGACAGATGCATATATGCTCGATGTTCGATCTTATGTTTTCGTCATTTCTACATACATACATACATGCATGCATGCATATTTACTTATTTTCATTGTGCTTCTTCTTGTTCTTCTTCGAAAGAATTGACTCCGATTAGTAGAGCAGGAAGAGAGAGAGACAGCCAACGTGTTGTGTGTGTGTGTGTGTGTGTGTGAGAGAGAGAGATACTCAGGAACAATCCTGAAATAAAAAGGAAGGAAGAAGGGAAAAAAAAAGCGGATGTTGGTAGTAGCTAAACAAAAGATTTCTATGAAGGTCAGGATGGAAGGAAGAATACGTATGGGATGTTATAAAGAGGAACCATGACCGGGGTTAGGTCACCTTTCGAATGTTGGCTGCTGCTACTGCTGTTGCTGTTACTACTACTTTTCGTGTCTTATTGTGATTCTCTTCTTTTACCTTTGAAAACCCAAATGCATTATTTCCGCTTTCGTTAACCGGCACATGTATTTTTCCCTTTAGCTCGTTCACACGATCACGATTCCTAAGGATCATAGTTACTCTAGGATACCGTTGTCTTTTTTTTTTCTTCTTTTATGTGAAAATTTTGATGATATCTCTCTCTCTCTCTCTCTCTCTCTTCGGGTCATACGCAATGGAGATAATTTTTTCTTCTTGTTTTATTTTTACGTTCTTATTTTTTCTTTATCAGTCGTTTAGAGACATTACGAAATGATGTTACTACTTATATAAGTATATATATATATACGTATAAGACAAAAATATTCAACATATGTTTTCTGAGAAAAATACTTTTTAGTCTATTTTTATTCTCCTGAATATATATATATATATATATATATATATATATATATATATATATATATATATTTTTATATATATGTATACATATATATAAGAAAAAAATATTCAACATGTTTTCTGAAAACACACATTTTACTTTACTTTTATTCTCCTGAATGTTTATATATATACATATATATATATATATATATATATATATATATATATATATATATAATTGTATAATTGTGTATAAGACAAAAATATTCGACATATGCTTTCTGAAAAAAAACACATTTTACTCTACTTTTACTCTCCTGAATATTTTTGTTTTATAAAACGACAATTAAAGTCTACTCTATACAGCGATTAACTAATTCTTCTTAATAATAACTTAATAATAACTTAATTATGTCAATGAAGCTATACTATATTTAAGTATACTATTTAACTAAATCTATTAATTATTTCTATATTAATTATATATATATATATATATATATATATATATATATATATATATATATATATATATATATATATATACGAGGAGCTCGATACTTAATAAGCTCCGCTATTACTCGATGTCCACCCTATACGTTATATAATATTAAAGTTTAGTATACAAGGTAAAATTTTAACCGATCGATCGTCTTTCCCGGTTTACGACGTTTCAATCCAAATTTTCATCACCGTTTACAACGTTCCCCGAAATTACAGTACATATTACGAATACAATTAATGCATACGCAGGTAGAGATAACTATCGTTGGTCGAATTATCGGAGATGAGGTGTTCGCGGACTAATGAACGTGGGGAAAGAAAAAAAAAAAAAAATAGAAGATGAACGGGATATTCGAAGATATAAATCCTTCGAGACGAGAGATCTAGATCGGAAAATTTGTATGGCTCATGAGAAACTCGCGGACGAGCGATGTACGCTTCGAACTCTTCTTTTTTTTTTTTTTATCTTTCTCTATCTCTCTTTTTTTTTACTTTTATTTTCTTTTTTTTAGGCGTAACGTGAGACGGGAATCACGCGTCGGCGAATTTGCGCGAAAGGAAATAGAAGGAAAAGTACGATATGAAGGAGACCACGTGTTACTACTACTTCTTCTTCTTCTTCTTTTTTTAACGAATAGGACGCCAGAGAGAATTGAAAAGAAACGTCTCTACGGGAAATGTCATGGGACGAGACGATCGGTCTCTTCCTGCATTTTGTCGTATCGACGTGCCGATTAACCCTACGTGACTAACAACCTACTCTCTTACCTGTGTTGTGCATATATTCATTGTTATTCCATATAGTCCATCCCCTCCTCTCACCCCCACCCCCACTCCCACCCCGCGTAAAACAATTTCGTCGGAGTAAACGCGTTAATAACATCGTTCAAACGCAAATTAAATTGACAGATAATCAAATGTTTACATGTTTTTCTTCCTTTTTTCCCCTCCAATCTCTCCCATAACCTCGACGAGCCAACCATTCCATTCCCCCCTACCCCGTACGAGAATTGAATTTAAACCGTCGATCGGGACGGATAATCCAATATCGTCGAATTTTCACGACGAGACTCGATTCGATCCTTAAAAACGAACCATTGAAAATCTTTTATTCGCGAGTGAAGCGACTCGATCGATTTTTCTTTCTTCTTCTTTCTTTTTATTTATTTTTTTTTTTTTTCGTTCGAATTCGCAAGCGAAGTTAATTTTTAAACGGGCCACGATATTATTCGGGGCTCGCTTAGTTGCGTTTGAATTTATTAACGATATTCTATTCGACGTACCGATGATATGTACGATTGAATTTATGAAGGAATTAATTTGATCATAATAAAGTAAATACGTAAAATGAATATATTGTTGCTACGCAATATCGACGAATCATCGTGATTCAAGGACCAATTGAAATTTGTTGGCCGTTGGTACGAACGAAATTTTCATTCGATTATCGTTAACAAAGCTAGGCACGATATACGGCGATAATTCGGGACAAAGTATGTTCCATTTCTTCCGTCGAAATATTCATGTAATTCGATTTCGATACGTTTAAATTCTGTTTCTCCGTTTAAGTTTCAATTAATTCACTTAATTCGATTGGACACGTACATTATGATTAAATTCGATTAACCGATATCACTCGATTCGATGCAATTCCTTCATTGATCGTAAATAATTTTTTGTCTCGTACGAGATAATATATCGTAAACGTTATAATTATAATTATCGAGTTCACGTCAAATTCAACGATAACAACAACGATAACAACAACAACAGCAAAAACACTTACAGAAATATCCACCCCACCCCCACCACCCCCCCACTTTTTCTCGAACATTTAAAAAAGCATCACCCAGAAGAGTTCGACTTTGACATATCACGAGAGCACAAAGAGAGACACGAGAGGCGATCTTTTCTTTTCTTTTCTTTCTTTCTTTTTTTTTTTTTGCTTTTCTTTTCTTTTTTTTCCTTTTTCCGTAAATTGATTCCATTCGTTATCACGAGTGCCTCGATCATTACGTAAGTCGGCCGAAATAGCAAGGGGAAGAGGGGAGGGATGAGGAGGGGAGGGGAGGGGAGGGGAGGGGAGGACCACTAGCAACGGGAGACCGAGTGGCTTAAGTTAAAACGGAAGTACGCCCACGGCTCCGTCAAAGGTTTCGTTCATTAAGCCGCCCTTTTCTCCTTTTTCTTTCGGGTATTCGAATATACGGTAACTATCATAAGAGAGAAAAGAGAAAGAGGATAAAGTAAGAGAGAGAGAGAGAGAGAGAGAGAGAGAGAGAGAGAGAGAGAGAGAGAGAGAGAGAGAGATATGGCGGTGTCTGGGAGTGTTTGTAATTAGTGACTAATTAGTTACATCAGAGAAAGACAGAGAGACAGAGAGAGAGAGAGAGAGAGAGGATGTGAACTTAACTTCGCACGATTCATTGAATTATTATGTTATTATTTTCTTCTTTTGCCTTTTTTTTTTTTCTTCTTTTGTCGACATCGTCGAGAGATGTTAAGATAACAGGGACAACGGATCGTTAAACTAATACTAATTGGCAGAAGCTAACAAAAAAAGAAGAAAAAAAAAAAAAAATCGCTCGATCAAAATCCTAACGGATCTCGCAACGTATGCGCAACCCAACGGCCACGATTGTTCGCCTAACCGTTATACTACGGGATGATATTGGAAAGAAAATTAAAAAAAAAAAAACGAGGAAATGCGTCGGATTGTCCGTTCGGTTATATACCCGTATAGAATGTGTTACCATTGCAAATTCAATATCGTGTGGATGAGCTCTTCTTTTTTTTCCCTCTTGTTTTTCTGCTTACGTAAGGGATTATATATAAATACATACATATCATATATATATATATACATATCATATATAAATACATACATATCATATATATATATATATACATATATATATATGTATATATGTATATATATATATATATATATATATATATATATACGATTACATATGAAGAGGAGAACAAGTTTCTCTACGTAAAAAATATGTACATATATATATATATATATATATATATATATATATATATATTTATTTATATAAGATTCATATATATATATATATATATATATATATATGAATCTTTTCTAGTGAACATGTTTTCACGTGGTAGAGAGTAGAATAGCTAAAGGAAAAATGATGTAGTAGGACAGCGCAGAGAAACAGAGATAGTGATAGATAGAGATAGAGATAGAGAGAGAGAGAGAGAGAGAGAGAGAGAGAGAGAGAAGCTTTTGCTCGATAAAGAGAAACACGTCAACCCTGCGCATACGCAATGCGAATATCCAAGGCACCTTCAATGGGACGCCAGCCCATTCGCATCCGTTGCAGGGGTAGAGCTCTTTCATTGAGCGGCTCCGTTGCTTCCGCTTTCCGTTCACGTGTCTCTCTCTCTCTCTCTCTTTCTCTCTTTCTCTCTTTCTCTGTCTCTCTCACTCACCATTATCCGGCCATTCTCCGGTACTACCCACCCTCCTTCAAAGATCTCTCTCACCGTCTTCGCAACGGCGCGCGTCGTCTCCCCTCGAACGTGCTATCGCAGAAGGGATGCTGTTGCTGGGCCCTTCTCTCTTCTTCCCCTTCTATCCCTCACTCGCTCACTCCTCTCCTCTCCTCTCCTCTCCCCGCTACTCTCACTCAACTATCACCCAGCCCTTCTCGTCGCATTAACGGCGCGGTTTAATTTCGAATCGGTTGCTAGGCCAGGATATATAAGCGTCCCTCGTATACATGCGTGGGCACGCGCCGATATTATTGAGATATCTATCTATTTATCTATCTATCTATCTACCTGTTTGTCTGTCTGTCTGCCGGGATGGAGCCTGCATGGAGAGATTTTTTATATATTTTTCTTTTTTTATTATGTATTTTTTATTTTTTCGTCTTCGTCGTCGTCGTACGTTTCGTTTGCGGTTAATTGGAAAAAAAAAGAACATCTTTTCCTCCGTTCTTTTTCTTTTCCTTCGTTCTTTCTTTAATTTTGTTTGTTTGTTTACTCTCTCGGCTTTTTTTTGTTTTTTTTTTTTTTTCTAGGCATACCCACTCCATTTCGATCGTATGTGCCTCGGAGCGACGGACGTTAAAAAATGTATGTAGGGTTCAGCTTTTATACATTTTTTTTTCTTTCTTTTTTTTTTTTTTTTTTTTTTTTTTTCATTGTATCAAATATTTTCAATCCTTCATACGTACTCTCGGGCATTATTTCGTTATTCCGTTTTTGTTTCCCCTATTTTTTAATTTTTCATTCCATTCCTGTAGTATTTGTTTGAACACTGATAGTTAACTACATATATACATATGTATATATAGATGAATGTATTCTACAAAATTGTCGATAAAAATATATTGAATGCGATATAAGAAATAAAAGTAAAAATACAATATAAGAAATATTAAACTGAAATAATATATAAATATATAAATCCGAAAGTATATTAGAAAATTATTCCAACCTTTTATTCTTTTAAAATATTTACAACCGATAGATTGTAATACGAATTAATGTGAAATGATTATGAATCATGATATTTTAATAATATATATATACATACATACATACATACATACATACATAAATATATATAAATGTATAAGGGTAGGTGTTTAAATGTCAATATATTTCTTGATTAGCTATCTAACTCGACCTATAAAACTTCTTACATGCATGTTCGCATCGGCTCATCGATTGCATCTTACTTTCTCTCACTTAATCAGAAATTGACGAGAATTGCACTGCGATACTTGGTTGGTAACGCGTTCGAATGGTTGACCGATTCTATTCCTAAGGTTTCTTGAATTTCCTGTGTACATACATAAATGCATACATGCATGCATACACACATACATACATACATATACATATATATATATACACACATATACGCGCGTAAATACATACGTATACGTACTCTACGTAAGTAAGTAAATACGTACGTATCCATACGTCTATTCCCATTTATGTATACATTTAGCAATAAATAGAATTCCTCGTAAAGACCGAAGAGTACGACGGTGGAAGCTGTGCGAAGCTTACGTAAAGTTTCAAACGAAGTGCTAGAAGGGAAAATTTACGATACGGAAGAGGTATCCGTGTTTCTTAAAAAATGAATGCCGCGAGACGGTACCGTTCATTCATATTTTCTCTACTTTCCTCCCTCCCGCTCCTCCACCTCCTCCACCGCCATCCTGTCTGTAAATAATTGAGATTCCAAAGTTTCGAAAATAATATAAATAAAATTTATTTCCCCCTGCAAAACTTCTCTCCTCCCCGATCATTCCACCCCCCCCCCTCCCTCCACCCCCACCCACCTCATTTCCTTCCTCGCTCTTGCAAACTTCTAAATTTAATTTCTATATTATGTATCTCTCATACTATTATCGTATAATATACATATACATATATATATATATATATATGCATGTATATAATTTTCTTTTTTTTTTTTTTTTTTTAATAATTCAACGCATAACCGAGAATAACATTCATTATGTGGATCTCTTTTAACGCTGCAGTGAATATCAATAAATGTATCTATCTATACCTAACTATTCTGCAGTCTTATAAAGAGGGGAAATTACGAAGAAGTTAGAATGCATGATAGAGAGAGAGAGAAAGAGAGAGAGAGAGAGAGAGAAAGAAAATTATTGACAGAAAGAGAGAGAGATAGAGAGAGAGAGAGAGAGAGAGAGACGAAGAAGGTAGGAACTCCAGCTCTCGACCTCGACGTTTATTCTTCGCCGGTGGGAATTTATCGCCACCCTTTTATTTCCCTCCTTCTCTTCACGTGCCTCTGGCAACAACATTGCTTGGTAATTACAGGAGTCCGCCTAAGGAATGGCCTTTCTTTCTCTCTCTTTTCTTTCTTTACTTCTTTCGGTTTTATTTCTTCTCTCCTTTTTTTCTTTTTTTTTCTTTTTCTTTCTTTCTTATTATCCCTTCTCTCATGCCTCTTACCTTCTCTCCCCCCCCTTTTTACTCTCTCATACTTTTTTTTTTCCTCTTTTTGCTTCCTACCAAAAATACTTGTACCTCTCTTTCCTTTCCTTCTCTTTTTTTTTTTTTTTTTCTATTTCTTTTTATTCTCGTCGTCTTTGCAAACGTTATCCGTACCATCGCTCATAAACTCGTTTGATTTCTAACGAGATTTAATAACTTTTCATCATCTGGAACTGATCCAACTTACGTAAACGTATTCGTTATCGTCGTTGTTACGTCGTATAATCGTGAAGAGCTATAAGAAGAAAAAGTGGGGGCGGGGCGGGTCGGGGCGACGAGCGGTGAGTAGCGAGAGCGAGGGGAAAGAAAATATATTAAATATGACAATTTCGAAATAATAAGGAAAAATTAAAAAGGAGGAAGGAAGAAAGAAAGAACAGAGAAGAAAAGAAAAGAAGCGGTTTATGTAATTCGAACGTACGGATTTACAGTGTGCTTGTACGACGATAAAGAGAACGGAAGGTCGTAAGTTCGGATCCTACGTAAATGCATAGATATAATTATGTTGGGTAATAAGTTCATAGCGTTTTTAAATAAAACTCTTTGATAAAAACGCTACAAACTTATTCCCCATCCTAATACATACATATATATATATATATATATATATATGTATGTATGTATGTATGTATATATATGTATATACGTGTTTCTCATTTTCCCCCAGAGTATATTACTTGGACAAACCATTTAATTAAATCAGATGTCACGGTTGGTTGTCAACATGAGATATACGGGTATGGTATAATGGAGACCCACGCGCACTCGAGGCCATCATCCTGCAATTGAAAGCGTTAACAGCCATGCATTTTGCCGCAGGTAAATCATCGGACGTGTGCGGTAACGTTCGAAAATTGCTTTCTCCCGTTGTCGGGAGATAGAAAATGGAAGGGAGAAAGTTTAGAGAGAGAGAGAGAGAGAGAGAGAGAGAGAGAGTAGGTGGGAGAAAGGGATGGGGGAAAAAAAAAAGGAATTGCCATTCCATCGATATAACGAATTTCGTCGATATAACGAATTACTTTAGTAACAGTAAATAAACGTTGAAAACTCTAACGAAATTCTATTAACTAAACGTACCTTTGACCTATATCGTTATTTCAAAAATTTGTCTATAAATCATTTCGAACGTTGCGATCGTGAGAACCATTTGGAATCTAGAGAATGTAAGATGTATTCCCGTTTTGATGCCTCGTTAGATCGTTTTAAATCCTTTATAATGAAATGAACAAATATATACATACATACATATATATATATATATATATATATATATATATATATGTACACATTTACGTATGGTCATCCTGTCTGTTATATGGTGTCTGCCATAAATCTAACGTTCTATCTCGTGTTGGTCCGTTCATTGTATCAATGCAGGATATATATATATATATATATATATACACATACATACGTACGTAAGTACATATACGTTCGATGTAGATTTATGTAACGATAGAAAGGTCGTATAAAAGAGAAAGAAAGATATAGAGATAGATAGATAGATAGATAGATAGATATAGAGATAGTGATAAATAGAGAGAGAGAGAGAGAGAGAGAGAGAGAGAGAGAGGGGCGGTCGTTTCGAGGAACGGATATCGGTCGGTGCTCCGATTAATTCTATTCAATGATTTTAGTAAGGTCATATCTATACTCGATATGTTTACCAGTGTGGTCTACATCTTCTCTCTCTCTCTCTGCCTTTGCCATTGAATAAAATCGTTTTATACGTATACTCTATGTACGTATTTTCTTCAATGTCGATTCAATTTTAATTTTAGTTCAAACTTTCTTACTGTAAACCTTGAAATCCAATCAATATATCTTTTTACTTCAATTCTTTGATAAGATTTTGCATATATATATATATATATATATATATATATATATATATATATATATATATATATGCGCGTGCGCGTGTTTACATATATATACTGTGTGTCCTATTTTCTTTTTCATCGATTATTACATTCTCTTAACGTTCATTCAATAATTCAATAACAACAAGTACATCCCCCTTTTAAGTATAAATTTAATTATCATCGATGAGAAGAGAAAAGAAAAAAAGAAAAAAAAAAAAAAGAAGAAAAAGAAGCGTCTCGTTAAAATTGTTATTTGCATGTCTTATCGTTGATAAAATTTTTGCCGATAAACTCTACGCTATCTGTCTTGATCCTCAACCTTTTATGCGTATAAAAATTTGTTATCAAGCGGGCAAATAGAAATAATTATCGGATTTTGTACGTCGAGCGAGTAAATAAACGAAAACGCGTTTTACATACATACATAAATAAATACATAAATACATACGTACGTACGTACGTTATATATATATATATATATATATATATATATATATATATATATACGTACATAAATACATATACGTGCTTCGTCCTTCACTCGTATCCCATTTCGCGTGATCTCCCGATAGAAATGAGTTTACGTACCTGGATGGCCGTCATCCTAACAAGTACCACCTTCTCATTGATAGAGGGGTATGAGTGATGCAGGTAGTATGAACGGGGATCCTATGGTGACCTAGTTTCAGGAGTAGTGACGTCGATGAGACCATTCACCCAAGAGCGTACCGTGTTAACATCAAAACTGGGTCATCGTGTTGCGGCCTGTGTAGAGCAAACCT
This sequence comes from Dolichovespula saxonica, assembly GCA_911387935.1. Classification (NCBI taxonomy): domain Eukaryota; kingdom Metazoa; phylum Arthropoda; class Insecta; order Hymenoptera; family Vespidae; genus Dolichovespula; species Dolichovespula saxonica. Next base: position 4,682,695 of record OU426994.1, on the reverse strand, counting down.
ACTACTTCTCTCTCCTCTCTCTCCCCTCTCTTCCCTCTCACTCCTCTCTCCTCTCTCTCTCTCTCCTCTCTTTATAAACGCTTGTGCACCTGAATATCAGGGAGAATCAAGTGTCAACCTGCTTATGAGGATCAGCTGAATAAAGCTGATCACGTTTCGATTACATTCGGTTGCTTACTAGTGTGTGTATAGCCAATTTTGATTTGAAACATAATATCGTTAAATATTGATTCCGTTGTTAGTATGAGGTTTTCACTTTGGAATGAAATCAAGGATATCGAAGAAAGAAATGGAGGGAGAGGGGGAAGAAAAGAGAATAAGATAATATTTTATACGGAATTTTAAACGCGTTCTTACGATTGGATATATATATATATATATATATATATATATATATATATATATATATATATATATATATATATAAAATATAATTTCGTTACCCGTCAGTTTTCGTTCGATGAAAATTATTTCAATTTATACTGCAAATCAATTAGTTGTACCGTAGTGTGACGCAAATGGTTTTTTTTTTTTTTTTTTTTTTTTTTTTTTTTAATTATTTTTGCGTCGAAACTTCGTATAAAAATAAAATCGAGTTGAGGGGAAAAAGAAAAAAGAATGAGGATGACGATACGTCGTAGAAATAAAATACATTTGTTCATTTAATATTGCTTTTGTTGGCCTTTTTAATATCATTCAATTTTAATTTCTCATTTTCCTTCCAATTTCGTTTCGGGTTAAAATCAAACGAAAGAGAGAGAGAGAGAGAGAGAGAGAGAGAGAGAGAGAGAGAGAGAGAGAGAGAGAGAGAGAGAGACAAAGTACGAATAACAACAATATCAAAAAGCTCTGTTTTAGATATGAATCGCGATAATAATTCACTTTTAAATGATAAATAACACGCATCGTGGGGCTTTATCGGAGTTTATCGAATTTATATACATATACATATATATATATATGCATATACATATAGAGAGGTTAGGCTGTTGCATAAATAAACGATCGAAAACACTTATTGGCATTATATATAATTTATAAAATGTCAAAATAAAAAAGATAGGTCACGCGACTTTTCGAGTAATAATCATTTCTGTTATACGTAAGTAGATAAAACTGATCGTGTAATTGTAATTACATATTCGTAACATTATTTGTAACATTAATAAAATATATCAGTCGTCCGTTGTTTAAATACACGTTTACACACACAGACACACACACACACACACACTCGTATGTAAATCACAAACGATCTCACGAGATAAGACGAGTTATAGGCGAATCGATTAATTTTCGTTTAGTTAACGTTTCCTCGAACAAATTTTGACGGTTAAATTCGAGACATTAGTCGCGTTGCTTTTCAAGCCCTTTTTTTTCCCCTACCCTTTTCGTTCGTTAGATAGATAGATAGGTAGGTAGGTAGGTAGGAAGCCCACAGACAGGAAGATCACGAACTTCCGGTCTAAAGAGAACTTCACAAAGCAGGTCGAAGAAAAGAGCCTGCCTTGCTTACAAATACACACGCTTTAAATCTTCTTTTTATATCCTAACCATCTAACACACCCACACATACACACACACAAACACACTACAAACACATGTATATGTCCATGGAAACATTCGAATGTAGTCCATTATTGAATGAAATCGTATCATTGCCTCACTTCTCTCACATTTATATTTATATATATATATTCTCCTACATATTACATATACGTACACACACACACACACAAACACGCGCGCGCACACATACACGCGTTCACGTTTACCTACGCTTTGGAAACACGATCAGCCCCCTCCGCGCCCTCCTCCACCCCACAGAATACTTACCATCCGAGGAGATGTATAACGACATTACAAAGCGTAGGAGGACAAAAGGGGTAGAGTTCCGAATATATCTCATGAAGAGACTCGCTGACCGAGTCATTTCCGGATGTAAAATGTACACCTGCCTACGTTGGCTCTGCTGACTAATCCCAATGGTTAAACGGTCGGCAACTTCCGGTCTGCTTGTTAGCCAGCTAGCTGGCTGGCTGGCTCGCTGGCTGCCGTCGTCATCGAGGAACATCTGCCGACATTTATTCCTCTGGCCAATTCGTAATCTAACAAATAAAAAAAAATAAATAAATAAATAAAGCTAAATATTACAGGGCTAATATATAGAGAGGGAGATTATGTATTCCTAAGTAAAGAATTATTTAACTTTTCATCGTTCGATTTAAGAGAGATCTTGTAAAATACTACGGTGTTTTTCATGTCTATTGAAAAAAAAAAAAAAAAAGAAAGGGAAACAAAAATATACACGATCTTCGATCGCTTCGTTTCCGAAATTAATCTCGCCCTTATTATTATTAATATTATTGTTATTATTGTTACGTTTTTTTTTTATCTTTTCTTTTATTTTTTCTACGATATTACGTAGGAACAACGTTTCAACGATAGTTCAACCTGTCGTAGATAAATCCTTTTTCCTCTTTTATAATCGTGACGTCGATAAAAACGGCAATGTTGTTGCGCGAAATGAAAAAGAAAGAAAAAAAGGAAAACGTACGAACGAGGTAACGTCGGTTAAAGTGCCGTCCACGTGGGAGAGATTTAAAAGAACAAAAACAGAAAATAAAAGAAAACAACAAGGAAAAAAGAACGAAGTACCAACCCTGCGGAAATTAAAGAACAGAAGGACCGTATAAGATGGCGGCCGAGTTGCGAAAAGGTTTTATACGATCGACCAAACAAACTGTAAAATCGTTCGTTTGATTTTTCTCCGAATAGCCAAAAGAAAGAAAAAAAGAAACGAAAAGAAAAAGAAACAGAAACGTTCGCCTCAGATTATCATTTGCGTTTGAAATATCGAGGATGGACAGATAATATCACACGTAATTTACTTACTATATATATATATATATATATATATATATATATATATAATATCTCGATAATATATATATATATATATAGATATAATGTATATAAATATATATTAGGTGTAGTAAAAAGAAATCCATTATTTTTCCAATAGACTTCATGCAAAAATAATGGATATCTTTTTACTACACCTAATATAATATCACGACTCTCTTGCCTTCCTTATTATTTTGAAAATATCTGATTTGTTCAATTCGTGACGTCACAGTTTCGACGACTCTCAAATTGGACGGCTCACTACATTGGCGACAATAAATATTCATGATACATCTATATATCTATCCGTATATATATATATATATATATATATATATATATATATATTTGTATGGTGTGTGTGTGTGTGTGTGTGTGTGTGTGTGTGTACGCATATCTAGGTGAGTTATATCCGATCAATTTGAAATACATACATATATACATGCATACATACGTCATATTCCATTCTGGCTTGACGTTCCTCAAGAAGGAATGAAAAAGAAGAAGAGAAAGAAAAATATAGTAAGAACGATAGAAAGAGAAAGAGAGAGAGAGAGAGAGAGAGAGAGAGAGAGAGACAGAAAGAAAGAGAGAGAGCGAGTTACGATCGGATAAAAAGTGCATTGAGAAACTCTCTTCGTTCATCGAGCGACGCGTGAATCGACGAGAGTCGACGTAGTGGGTGTTGGTGGTGAGCGACGGAAGGAGGGTTGGTCTGGTTGGTAGAATGATAAGGGTGGGGCAGGGGCAAAAAGAGAGATAGAGATAGAGAGAGAGAGAGAGAGAGAGATACGAGAGGGTCGGGAGAGGTCGTAAAAGAGAGAGAGAGAGAGAGAGATAGAGAGAAACCGTGCGTGCGTTTTCTGGAGCAGAGAATCGTTTCCATGGTTTAATAGGGGTTGGTCGAATGCGGGGGTGTGTGGGTGTGGGGAGAGGGTTAAGTCGTCCCGGTGACCTACTTTCAATCCCCGGGGGTTGAATGAACGGCACTGAACGCGCGATGACGTCATTCCCGACCTCATTTCCGGTTCCTGGTGCAGCAACCAGCCAGCCAGCTAGCCAGCCAGCCAACCAACCAGCCAGCCAGCCAGCTAGCTAGCTTCTATCCCGGCAAACTCTGTCCCGTTGACCCGAAATTTCTCGTGAATCGAAGAACGCTCTCGTTCATCCCGGACTCCGAGGGGTAGGAGGAGGGGGGCGGGAGAGCGGGGTTGTCATGAATGAATTTTCCTCGTGCAGGGTAGGTATTTGTCGTTGCTCGATGAAAGGAGGAAGTCGAGGTGGTGGTGGTGGTGGTGGTGGTGGTCGGGATTGGTGGGCTTCGAGCGGGCCGACGGGAGGAGGAGGAGGAGGAGGAATCGGGGCAAAAGGAAAAGAAGAAAAAAATAAAGAGAGGGAAAGAGAAAAAAGAAACAACGATATAAAACGTTTTTATATTCGTTCCGTACGATTCGAAATCTTGTCTGTCGTCACTTTTGATAACCGAGTGAATTCTTCTAAAGAATTTTTTTTTCCCCAGATTTCTTTCGATCTCTCTCTCTCTCTCTCTCTCTCTCTCTCTCTCTCTCTTTCCTTTTTTTTCCGTAAACAGGTTTACGTAACTTAAGAGGATATAATGAAAAATAATCGGCGAGGTCGAACAGGTAACCACGAAGTTCGTCTCGTTTATTTTTTAATTCGTCGCGGGGAATTGATGGTATATATTAATGATAGTATTATAATAATAATAATAATAATGATTTGGAAAGTATCGTATGGGATATTCTCCAAGGACAACCTTTTTATAACCGACTCCCCCAACGGACTCGATAAATTTTCTCAGGTAATAATCGAGAAGCAATAAATACGCGACAATATTACAAAATTATATCCATCGAAGATATCGTCTTCCATCTTTCATGTGAACGTGGTTTAATACCGTCATACCAATTGTTATACCAACAAATCACGGATAGACGTTACTAACTTAATTTAAATCGTACTTTCTCATCATCGACGGAGAAGATAATTTATTTTCTTCTTTTTATTCTTTTTTTCTTTTTTTCTTTTTTTTTTTTTTTTTTTTTCCTTCATTCGACCAGCATCCAATCAAAATTCTAGCGGAGTTGTACGTGTTCGAGGGCAGGTGTTAGAGATAGAGTCACGTTTTCTACGAATTATACAGTACCCATTGAATGCGTCGATGTCATGGGGTGTTCCGCAGGGATTTTGGTTAACGAAGTCGATTGTCCGGTGAAATTTATACCACGAATACCGAGAAAAATACCTAGGGTGATCATTATTCATTTTTCGAAAAAGCAATCTCTAGCTTGCAACCTTGGAATATAACTTTTGAGAATATTATGCATTATATAACTAAAAGTCTTGCATAACTATAGAGTATTATTTTATCTTTTATCTAGAATTTTGTTTTTTCTTTTTTTTTTTTTTTTTTTTTTTACATCTACCATTCGATCTGAAATACATAAAAAGAGGCGAAATGAAAGCAGAAAAAAAAATTTAGGATTGACACGTATCCTACAACCTCGCATGTCGATCAATAAAATTACTCTTTAATCTTTTTTTTTTTCCCGTACGAACTTCTAACGTTCATGTTAAAACTCTCTCATACCAAACGTGACGCATTATTTGTTCAAAGCTATCATGGATTTTTATTGACCAATCCGGAATGCAACAGATGTTTCGTCACTAAGTTCACTGATTAATATATCGTCACATGACCCCTCCTCTCTCTGTATACGAATTGACTACAAAGAATTACAAAATTTCCATGCAAACGATTTATAAGAGGCCGACGGAACCTAAATACGTTTTTAGTTGAATTTTTAGTCTTGAACGCGCAACAGAGCCTGTAACGTTGGCGTTTAGTAAAACTACGTAGAAAATATAGAAATGATGGAGTGTCTGTTGTTCGATCCATCAAGCAAAACGCTTACTTTAAAAAAAACTTCGATTCCGATACCAAAACCCGACGAAGTAAGAATAAAAGTAGCATACTCGGGAATTTGTGGGACGGATTTGCATATCTTGGAAGTATGTCATTTATTTTTATATCATCCTTACCATTGTTATCATTTTTCACGAGACCTCTCTCTCTTTCTATCTCTCATGACGCAAGTTAATTGTCTTCGATTATAGTTTAATTAATTGCTTCACTTGATTACGTAGTTTAAATATAGCACCGATCGAATTATATTCATCACGCCGTGTGTCGCGCGCTCCGAACGTGATATTTATTTCTTTTTCGAAATAACAAAATAAAAACATCTCTCGTGGAACATTTTTTTTTTTTTAAAACCTACGTTCAAAATTGCAATCAACACATCAAATTCCAATCGACACATCGGATTCCAATTTTTCACGTCGAACGCGTTACTCCTTTTTTTTTTTATTGGTTTTTATTTTAATTAAATTTCATTCGATATCATTTTATTGGTATCGACGAACAAAATTACGTTTTTATAGTTATCGCGAGAAAAATGAATTATTGCGAAGCTCTTGGATAAAAAAAATATTTCGTTATGTAACAATGTGAAGAGTGAATCGATACGACGTTTAATCTCATATATCCGATGTTCCATGTCAAACTCAATTATTTTACCCGACGTATGAATCCAATCCCAGGGCGCATTTGCATGTAAAGAGGATTGTCCCTTCGTTCTTGGACATGAATTCTGTGGTACGATCGATGAAATTGGAAATGACGTAACTAATTTTAAAATTGGCCAAAGGGTTACGGTAGATCCTAACAGTGGATGTCACAAGTGTACAGATTGCCATGTAGGAAATTATCATTATTGCCGAGATGGAGGATTAAGAAACACCGTTGGTATTTATCGAAATGGTGGTTGGTCGACTCACGTTCTTGTTCCAGAATCTCAGGTACACTTTATATTAAGCGATAAAAATATCTACAACAAATCTTTATGTACTCTCTCTCTCTTTCATTGATTTATACTATATATTCAATAATAATGACTTTAAGATACACTTGATACCGGATAAAGTCCAAATGCATCAGGCGGCGCTTACAGAACCGTTGTCTTGTCTCGCCCATGGATTGAAAAGGATCGGTACGATACACGTAGGATATCAAGTGCTGATTATTGGCGCAGGTATCATTGGTCTTTTTTGGTCTTGCTTGTTGCATCTACACGGATTAAGAAATACGGTAACAATTAGCGAACCTCAAGAAAAAAGAAGGAAGATAGCTTCGAAACTTGGTAAATATATGTTAATGATATCTTTAATTTCGTAAGCTATATCCCGTTATAACTTAACTTATTTAACTTATCTTCAGGCTTAAACTACAAGCTAAAAGAACCAAGTCAACTTAAAAACGATGAGTTCGATTTAATAATAGACTGTAGCGGTTCGGGTCCTGCCATAGAAACAGCCGTGCACTTGTTAAAACCCGGCGGTTGTCTTTGCATTTTTGGTGTAGCTAATCCTAAAACAAAAGTAGCAGTCGAGCCGTATCAAGTAAGAGAATTATTTATATAAACAATTATCTAACTTATTCTTTAAATCTAACCAATCGTTAATTACTCCTTATAGTTGTTCAAAAAAGAACTGAGTATCGTGGGCGTGAATATAAATCCTCACACATTTCCTAGATCATTATCTCTTTTGGAAGCTATGGCTGATGAATATTTGGATTATGATAAATTAGGTATTAAAGTTTATACTCTAGCCCAATATCGCGAAGCTTTGGAGGCACTGAAAAGAGGTGATATCAGTAAAGCTGTATTCAAAATATAATTTTAGTATGTAGCTAATTAATCTAATTGGAAAATGATGACCTTATTATATGTAAATTTATTTGCGTTATGCTGGAATTAATTAAACATTTACGATTAGCTTTAAGAGCACTATAAAGAGGTTATACATTACAATCGTTCAAAATGTAATTAGTATATGCGTTTGTCGATCTGCTGCTGTTTTGTGCGTGGGTGAATATAGCTTATTAATCAAATTGAACTGTATTAATCAAACAAAACAGAATAATCATATCCATTATTCTCATTATGGCTGTTTATCGTCCTTTGTTTCGTATTAATTTATACCAACAATGAAGTACAATCGTAATTCGATCAATTTCGACGAACATGATTTAATTATAAAGACGAAGATTTAAGCTAGAATATGACCTTTTCAAATTTTTGATAGAGCTTTATTTAAAGAAAAAAAAAAAAAAAAAAAAAAAGAAAGAAAAAATCGCGTTGAATAATGACGTTTTATAGGGAATAGTTCGTACGTAAAAATAAAAGCTTTTTCTAAGATTCGAAAAAGCTGTATATCCTCGTTTAAATTTGTATCTTTAAAATGAGACGATGCTGATCGAAATCTGTCAAGAACTACGCCTGGCCTTGGCACACTGTTATAGACGTAAACGACGTTACCGACAGTATTTCTGTAAAAAGAAGGTTTATGTATAGTGGCGCCCCCTTGATCTTTGCGACGAAAGAGGAGAAGCTTCTACCCCCACCCTTCAATCACGCTTTTCGAATCTCCAATTCTGACATATTTAATGAGCTTTCGACGAATAGATTTAACGATGAAAAATAAGGAAATACGAATTCAGCCATTAATGCCAATGGATCTTGGTCTCCGAGAAATTGTTAAATTTGTGAAAAAACGTTTAGTTCACCAGGATATTTTGTACGATAGTAACGTAAAAAAAAATTTATAAGGAACGTTTAACCGAATAATTTAATTAAGTTTTCTCTCATGTTTTCTCGAATTTTTGAGATAGCTTTTTATTTGCGTATAAATTATTCTTGAAGAAGTATCGTTGTTCAAAACGATTCTTTTTTTTTTTTTTTTTCAAAAAAATGTAAAACCTTTTTCAAAAATTCGAGAAATCGTAGTCCCAAATTCGATCTTCGTCAATGAAACGTCATTTTGTTCGTCAAAATTGGTCAAGAATTACGTTTGTTCTCATTGTTGACGTAAACCATTATAAAGGGTAGGGCGTGACGAACAGCCTTAAACAAAAGTAATTTTTTAAATCGAATTTTTGCACGACTATCATATCACGGTTTCTTTGTTTTTATCGAGTGCGACCAATTATACCATTTTTACTGCATAGAAAAATTTTTGTTACGTACAAAAAGGGTTATAATCTACGGAAGTCATCGATGCAATAGTTGTAAATTAAGGACTTTATTTCTCTATGGCGTTTGTAGTTCATATTTTGTTCATATCTGTCGCTGTAATCGTATACGTTAAGAGAGAAAGGTGATGACAGCCTTAAACTAACGTCAGTTACACGCCCATATTCATTTCCTACATTCTTATATTTTATACTCACTTCCCGCTAATTTTTACTGTCGTCGTACAGTGATACCAAATTAAAAAAAAAAAATAATAAATAGATCCACATATCGAAAATATAATTGTTTAAATGTATGGCATAATTTTCTCTTTCTATTTCCAATGTATTACGAATTTTCAATGATAAATTATATTTTATATATCGCATATCATATACTATTTTCTCATATGCGTGATTCAAATTTAAATAATATAAATATCCAGCAGGACTATTAAAAACTCGAGATTAGAGCCCTCTGGATCGACATATTGTACTACTTTTTGATGACGACACTGTGACCAACATTTTAACAGCCAATCGAATGCACGCATGCGTAATGTATACATTTAAAATATTGTTGTAAATGAACTGTAACTCGGAATTGTATTTTTTGACAATTTTTATATTTTATCTTTATATTAAGTGCGATGATATTTAAAAGATCGTTATTTTATTAGTATACCCATGTGTTACTATATGAATAATCAACAAATAATAAAAGTTTACGAAAGACTAATGGTTACGAATGGTCTTTGTATTAGGCTCAGTGTTTCGTTTAACTTTTTATGATACTTTAATTCATCTTATGTTTACCCACGAGAAAAAATATCAACTATTATTAAGTTATTGGTCTCAATGGTATGTATATTTGTAAAGAATCTACTGTTTACCGGCAAGTCATTTTTGTTTGTTCCTTGTTTCCATATTTCTAACCATAAAATATAATTGTGTGAACGCTCAAATATTGTTTCATGAAAGCAATACTTGGTGTATTAATGTTACTCCAATAGTTCTGCTATCGATAATGAGTTTTTCTTTTTTTCTTCAGTTGATAGCATCACTCTGACCCACTTTCAGAGATTTGTAAATATGGTTAATCCCATGAATAACTTCGATTGGGCGCAAAGATTGCAATGCTCTCCGACTGCATGTACAGATCCTGTAAAGAAAACGTTTGTTCAATATTTTTATTATTATTAAAAATTGAATGTGGAATTTAATAATTTAACTAAGAAACTATATCTCTTGTAGATTATGTAAAGGAATATTAGAATTATTATGGTCTGAAATAGGTAATGCAATATTCACCAGTAAGAACGTTAGAGAAGTAAAAAAAAATATATTACTGTATATATTAAGACATAAGAAAAAAGATGCCACTGTCAATTGTATACAAAATCTTTTGGATTTGAAAGCTGAAAGATATAGGCTCAAGATAGTTTCTTCGTCTTTGAAAGAGGAATACGAGCAACAAGATTTTTTGATCCGTCAAAGAGGTATGGATATATATATACATATATACGAAATCTTTCATTATTTATTAAATTGAATAACTTTTATGTGATATTTAATGATTGCAGTGAAACATTTGAAAAGTATTAAGTCAAAGTATTCATTGGCAAAAATAAGGAAAACATTATTGAAAATAAAAAATAATGAAGTAAATACTCAACTCGATGAAAGTAATAATATGAGAATTATATGCCAAAATTTAATGCTGCTGAAATCGGAAGAATTAGATCAAAATATATTTAAGCAGAGCTTAGATACGGTAACTACGCTTTGTTTCGGCGCAACCAAAAGAGAGGTGCGTGTTGTAACATTTAAAGAGAGAAAAAAAAGCAAATATGTATTATAACGAGTATTAATGAATTAATAACGTTATAGGTGAAAAGTAAGATATCAAATTTGCTTGGTCGTATTAAAGTGCCTACATTATGGGCTCAATTATATCAAGAACTAACCCAAGACTTGGAAAAATTACCGAAATTGAGAACTTTAATAACCGCAGAAAATATAGACGATCATGATACGGAAGGTGTTGATACAAACGGGGAGGACATTGATATTGGTATCGCCAAATTGTGCGGGAAACATATTTACACAATTTCGAGAAAATTATATTTCGATATAAAAGTTAAAGAATGCGAGGATGATGTTATAAAATATATTACAAATATCGAGGTAAATTATTGTTTTATATTCCATTTTTAACAAGCTCGTGAACTCTCACAGATATTACACGGGATTTTATATTTTAAAGACCGGTATTGAAGATCATAGTGACCTCGGCGAGTGGTTAACTTCGACATTGGAAGTGAAAAAATTGGAAGCGGAGGAAAGAGTATTGGAGTATGAAATTAAAGTGATCCAATCGGAGTGCGACGACAATAATTCGCCAATTGTAGAGCTTCAACAGTTGTTATTGGAGATACATACGATCGACAGGGACATAGTAAGTTATTTTAAAACCCAATTAATTATAAAAAAAAAAAAGGAAACGAACGTCGTAGAATTACATATAAACATATAATAATAATAAGTTTATTGAAGGAAAAGTTGGTTGAAAATATACAACGATCGTTACAACTTTTGAACACCGCCGAATGCATCATAACAAGAATAAAAAATAATCTGCACGCTGAATTCATGAATCTTCTAGCTCTACGAGCTGACAGTAGTAACTTCGAATGGTTAAATAACGATTTAACAACCGAATTGAATATATTTTTTGATGCCTTTGATATCGGAGCATTAAAAAAAATAATACTTCATGGAGACACACAATCTTTTAGGTTAGTACGTACGATATTAAGCAATGTACGTAAGTAATATATATATCTTAATAAGGTACGATTTTTATTGTTTTTTCTTTCTTTCTTTTTTTTTTTTTTTGCAGGTACGAAACGTGCTGCTTAAAGGAAGCATCTGTTTCAATGACAAATTTAAATGTTCCCAATATTATGCCACACTTCCCGATGATAAGAGCACCTATATATTATCTGGTAGATTATTATAAAAATCTAATGACAAATAATGCATATAAAAATGGCCTCTTGACTTCATTAACCGATGAAGACAATGACATGCACGTTTTCATAGAAAACGATACTACTACAGATTACGATACTGTGGAATTATTGACATCGACACAACGTATTTGTAGTAAAGCACAGGAGGAAGTCGATGCATTTAATGCTGCGTTAAACGTTTGGTAATGTATAACAGTAATAAGATCTACATAATTTATATAATTTTATATATATATATAAGATCGTATAATAAATATTAAAAATTATTTCTTGTTTCTTTTTTTTTTTTTGTAGGAACAATCAAACCGTTCAAGAAGTTATGACTCTCGTAGATAAAACCGTGGATGGTTTAACATTTACAGAATGGATGCAAAGATACACAATGCTATTATATGTGATTGATAGGGCTAGTAATAAGTGATGTATTATATTATTTATAAACCCATAATGCTCATAAAACTGCCTTTTTAATTATACTCTATAAATTATACTGCTCCGGCAGTATTATATTTT
>OU426994.1:4635146-4667646 GCA_911387935.1 Dolichovespula saxonica | reverse complement strand
GTGGGAAGAAAAATGTCCTCTGTCCAATGTCGAATCGCAGGGATTTATGTAGATGCAACGCTTATAAACGGTAACATGTTAAGAGTTATTACCAGCGGAATGTTACCAAAGTTCCTTTGCCCTATGCGTTCGGCCAAGGCCAACGCGATCATCCTGATCGTGGCGAGGGGGGAGGGTGGGAGGGGGCCGGAGGGTGGTCAGCTATAACTATAGACCATAGACCGGTCTTTTACCATTCATAATTGAAGAACAGTCCAGGCAACGAGGTCGACCACACACAGTCCTAAGTGATCGGTTCTCTGATCGATTATTCTTTTCTTTTCCTTATTATTCTTCCTCTTCTTCTTCTTCTTCTTCTTCTTCCTCCTCCTCCTCCTCCTCCTCCTCCTCTTCTTAATCATCCTCTTCCTCTTCCTCTTCCTCCTACTCTACTTCCTTTTAATTTCTACACGTTCGTTTCTCTTTCTCGTTCTCTTTCCCTTCACTCTCTTTTCTTTACTTCATTTTCTTTATTTTTTTTATTTATTTATTTTTTTTTTGTATGAAAACGTCCATCGATCAATCGTCGAACGATCATAGGGATTTGATGCCAATGTCGAGAGATCGGGAATTAATATGTTTGGTGTACGTATTTACGTACAAATGGTTTATTTTATTTTATCGAAAATTCATCGAATGTTTAGGTAAAGATTACGATCGAGCTGTTGTCAAAGGATTTCGTTAGATCGACAAATGTTAAAATTGAAACATGGACACCGGTCAAGTTCTTATTCGAATAATCGATCCTATAGAAATACGCGTGGACAGATCATTAGAATGACTATCTGTTATACGAAATAAATAAGAATTTAAATACTGCTTGTCCATTGCCACGTATATATGTATATACATATATATGTGTGTGTGTGTGCGCGCGCGCGCGTGTGTGTGTGTGTGTGGAATATGTACGTGTACATCGTCGTCGAACGATAGACAATATTCCTGACTTTTTCGATTAAAATGGGTGATAGTACGCTTACGCTCGAGGACGAGACTCAGGTATATTTTGATTAAAAATTACTACAAATATATTTTTTCAATCGATTTCGCTAATATTCTCTTCACCTGTCACTATCGTATTTGAAAATTTACGCGGAAAATTCGTCGCACCGCCGACCAACAACCCGACCAATTTTCTCTGTCCGTGTGTTATGTTTTATTTATTTTTATGTGTTACGTTCATAAAAAAAAAAAAAAAAAAAAAAAAAAAAGAAAAAAAAAAAGAAAAAAAAATAATGAAATTCGATATATCCGATACTCGAAGTTTAACAAATTTGTATCGTAACGTTTACGATTCTATATGTCCTCTTATTTCTTTTTCTTCCTTTCTTTTTCCTTTTGTTTTGTTTTGTTGTTGACGGTAATATAAAAGTAGTTGAGTATAATATTTATTAAGACACGTAATCTTAAACGTTGACGATACATACATACATACATACATATGTACGTACCATACATACGTACGTATATACATACATAAATGCATACGTACGTACAATACGTACAATACATACATAATTCGTCGTTGATGCGATAGACGGACCGAATAGTTTGTACTTTAGTACTAACCAGGACGATTGAAAGAACGCGAATGAAATATGTACTCGTTAGTTACCGATAATATATCAACTAGATAGATCGTAAAGCAGCTAACCGTGGATTTGCAGAACGCTCACAGTAGAAGATCAAGCACCGTGGGTGACGTTCCGCAAAACGTTTCGGAGTCTAGCATCGGTGAATCACATTTTAGTGAGAATACGAGATCGATCGAATCGATTGATGCTTCCTCGATTACGTCGACGAGATCGACGCCAGGTAAAAGTAATAGCAAATCGGGAAGCGTCACGTCTACCGCCTCATTGACTAATCCAAAGTCAACGAATTGGAATCGCTCGAGCAGAGAAATCCTTTACGAGGCAGACAAGAACACCGTACTGCCGTACCTTTCGATCGCAACGGAGAATCACCAATCGAAACCTGGCTCGCCAAAAATCACAAATAAAACGTCCAAGACAAGTGTATACCCATCTGGGACCAATTTGACGGCACGCGATGCGTTTGGTAGGTTTCATCCCTTTTCTTCCCACCATTTTTCTTTATCTTCTTCTTACTTCTCTCTCTTTTTTATATTTTTTTTTTTTTTGTAATCATTTCTTTTCTCATTCCTTTGCATTTTTTTTGTATTTTTTTTTTTTTTTCATTAATTTGCATTTATTTTTCAATCTTTTTTGTATTTTTTTTTCATTTCTTTTGCATTTTTTTTTTCATTTCTTTTGTATTTTTTTTCATTAATTTGTATTTTTTTTTTTCTTTTGACATACACGAATGGTATGTGCGAGGAGAATAAGATATGCGTTTGACATTCGATCATCGGCCGATGATTAATTATCGTCGGTATTGTTAATATAAATATTAATATTAGTCTCATTTATTTAGATATTAAGAATACATAGATAGATAGATATATATTCTATGTATATATATATATATATATATATATATATTATATAGATAGAAATATATAGAATATATAATACACTATATCGTTTCGTTATTTGTTTGGATTAAAAAAAAAAAAAAAAATTAATGAAAAGTATTTGTTCGTTCTTTTTTTTTTGCAGTAAGATAATAATATATTCATTTAGATATACTTCCATATCTTTATTTTATTTCTATATTATATTTTCTCGTATAGTTTAGATATTGTTTGGATGTATATATTTCCTTTTTTTTTATATTTTGACATAAGGTATCAAATATTTTGTTTAACAGGAGATAGAATATTGCGCGTTATTTATTTATCGATAAGGAATAGTAAGTATTTTCGATAAAATACATTAATGATATTTATTCAAATACGAGCTTAATTTAAAGATTCCGAAGATTACTTATCGGCCAATTCCGATAATTTATTAAAAATTTGAACTGTCTTCCTCGCGTTTTCGTTTCTTTTCCCTTTCTTTTATTTTCTTCTTATGAATACGATATTAAAAATTGATTCATTACTGACAATCAATTCGTTAGGTATTTTATTTTTTAATACTTTCAAAATATGACCGAGACTTAAACAAGGCACCTCATTAAAACGACTATCTTAAATCATTATAAATTAAAATCTCAATTGATAGGTAATTCATTAACGTTTTAAGTAGTAAAAAAAAAAAAAAAAGAAAAAGAAAGATGACCACATTATTTTAATGTGTTAAAGGTGAACATTCATAAGATAATAGACATTCACTTTCGCGAATTTTATTTTAAAAAGTTTCTCGGATATCTTTTCTTCTTCTTTTTTTTTCCTTCTTCTTCTTCTTTACCATACTTCGAAGAACTAAGATTATATGCTTCAATAATACGAATGAAGTCCGTATAAAAAAAAAAAAAAAAACATGCCAATGAATATACCCGTATCCTTTTGTATATCCATAAGAAAAGTATGTTAATAGGATATACGGATGTATTTATTTTGGTAAAAGATCTTTCGGACAGTCAACCACACGTCGGTAATATCTAATTAATCTCAAAATTATGCTAATAATCCATTCTACATATCAATAGGGACATAAATAATGTCAATTGAAAATTCGACGGGAATGATTACCTGTATCGTCAAATCAATAAATCGATTCATTTAAATTCATTCAATCGTATTCGTATGGATAAAAAAAATCGATAATGATCTATGATCAACACTCTTTCTTAATATGCTAAGCACGAGAAAGTGACACGAACGATTTCAAACGAACGATGTGGATACGTATATCAGCTCGCGATTAGTATGATAATGGCGTAACGATTGTCGCTTTTTTTTACTTGTACCACTAGAGAGATTTTAATCGCGTCATTAATATTCAAGCAACGTGTCGTCTTGTCACATCCTTTGTCCTTTTGCGAGATAAATTATATATATATATATATATATTTTTTTTTTTGTCAAAGAGATAACATAAATGAAAAAATATTCGATCACCTACACACACACCCTTGCGCTAACACGAATCCTATAAAATAACAACGACATATTTCCGTTCGTTCAAACGAAATCGATCGATTGAGTCAACATTATGATCATATTAAATCGTTCGAACTTAAAATCGACGATCTTCAATGTTCCACGCTAATAACAATATTTTTCTCGAAAAGTCGAATCAATGGTCGCTTATGTAACGATAAATGTTCACGGACAAATCCCGAAGTTCATACGGTCATTATATAAAGATTATGAGTTACATAAAATAAAGAAAAAAAAAAAAAAAAAAAAAAAATATATAAAACAGTATATATCGTTGGAAAGATTAACATGAGATTTTTATCAAGCAAAAAATAAAGATTTACTTTGGTTAAAAAGAATGGAAGAAGAAATATATAGGGAATGAGAAAGAAAAACAAGAAGTCTATTTCCGTTTATTCTTTCATCATTAAGTTCGATGTCCACGTATATATATATATATATATATATATATATATATATATATATATATATATATATATATATATCCAGTTTACGTATACGAACGTGTAAAGAAACGATCTAATTATGTACATACGTCCCGTTGTATATACATTCGATTCGGGAACACACCTGTCTTCGGTTAAGATAAAGGCTATATACGTCGGTTATATGCCGATCAATATACATGCGAATGTCAGTATGTCACGAATCATTGCATTGTTAATAATGCAATATTAGACCTCGACACATGGTCATAAAATGAGGGAAGAACGAACGACAAGTTGCAAATGTCTTGTCCTTTCTCTATCCTTATTATTTCTATTGACAAATTCTAGTCCAATATTGGCGCGTTTCGAATGGATACCTCGTGAACGTTGCATCGCGAGGAGAACATTTTTCTTTTTTTTTTTTTTTCTTCGAAGAGATCGAATACCTTGAAAAAAAAAAAAATAAATAAATAAATAAGAAAATAAAGGAAAAGGAAGAGAGAGAGAAAAAACAAAAGTAAAAAAACGTAAGAACGTTCTCACGTTCGTAAGACTTTTCTTTTTATTTTTTATTTTTTTTTTTTTTTCTTCTCAAAAGACCATCGGCGCAGCGTTGCTATATCTCGCAGTTGCTTTTATGTACATTCAACAGGTTGTGCAAATGTGTATATATCGTTGGTAGTTCCCAGTGATTGCACGAAACTGCATTGACGGATTTTATCGTGGCGATCTCGTTTGATAGTTGCCAGTGTAATTACACGTTTATAACTTCGCCATTAGGGACGTAGGATCGAACGATTTTTATAATACTGTTCTTCGTCCATTGTCTTTTGACTCCTGCGATCAGTTCTTTTCTTTTTTTTTTTTTTTTTTCTTTTATAAGATCGCAAAATTTCTCCCGAAATCTGTTTCCTAGTCGTTCATACGAAATAGGGTTGCCTCTGGACGCGACCCGTACGAACTTTTTTGGGAATAAATTTTAGAAGGGTTTTCTCGAACAAGCCAAAAAAAAAAAAAAGAAAAAGAAAAGAACAATGTCCGACGAACGTAAGGATCAGAAAAATTTGACGTTGAAGTTTTGACTTCAAGATCTTTTTTTTTTCCGCTATGTTCTGGTTCATGAAATTATCGCGTCAAAAATCTCTCTTAGCCTATTCTTTCTTCATTTTTTTTTTTTTAATTTCTTTTTTTTTCCATTCCGTCGGTGTCCCTCGTAATCCACTTTCGATTTGCCTTCAACCTACATCCTTTGCGCACTTTCTTTGAACCTCGAAATGGCATTTGTGAAAATGTCTAGATCACTGGATTATCCAGTGATTGCACGAAACTGCATCGAAGCATTATTTTATCGTAGAGATCTCGTCCGACGGTTGCCATTGTCATTACGATTGAACACGAGGACAAAGAATTGAATTTTTTATTTTTGCCTTTCGATCGTTACAATTAATTTTTTTTTCCTTTTTTTCTTTTTTTTTATAAGATTGAAAATTTTCTCCGATTTGTTTGTAATTGATATATATATATATATATATTATTATTTTATATATATTATTATATATTATTATTATTATTATATATTATTATTATATATTATTATTATTATTATTTTATATTATTATTATTATTTTTATTATTATTTTATCATTATCAATCGTTCATTATGATTATTATATCGTTTTTTATATAATTATATATATATATATTATTATTATTATTATTATTATTATTTTATCATCATCAATCGTTCATTATGATTATTATATCGTTTTTTGTATAATTATATATATATATATATATATATATATATATATATATATATGTATCGTTTTATTTGGTTAAAGGTCCTAAACTTACGGCCCCAGGAACACCGGAAAGTAGTCCATCGTTACCGAATACACCATTGCCTACGGATTTCGATGATACCGCAAAGGAATGTTTATCTCGCAAAGGATCATCGGTCGAAAACGAAATCAATTCGGACACGTTGTACTTCCGGTAAGTACGACAATTGTTCAAACTTTTAGAAATTATTTCTATACGTGTACTCGACATCCGTCTGCGATGTCATAATGAACAATGTATGTACGTATGTACGGACCGTTTATTTTGAAAGTGGTGTAAGTCCTTTAAAAAAAAAAAAAAAAAAAAATGAGATACGACGTAATTTATGCTTAATTTAGTGTAAACTTTTTGTTTATAACTAGTCAGTATTTAATATCTTACAAAAATGTCAATGCTTTGTTCAATTTAAAATTGGCCGGATAAAGAAATTGCGTAACCATTGATTATGAACGTTTAATTTTCTCGAAACGTTTAATATTTTAATAATGTTTAACATAGAAAAGATAGCTCTCTTTCTCTCTTACGTGAGGGTTTAAAAAAGAAAGTAAAAAAAAAAAAAAAAAAGATAATAAAAATAAAAATTAAGAAAGAATCAAAAAAAAAAAAAAAAAAAACAGAAAAAAAAGGGAGAAAAGTATTCGAAAGGAATAAAAATTTTAAGAGAAGGCAAAACTATTTTAAGAAAGAGTATATATTAAGAGAAGGTAAACTAAAAATAAAGTGAAAATGAATAAGGATCGTAAGATTTTTATCTCGGAATTTTTATCATTCTCGTTTCATCGCGCGTAAGTTTTGCAAAGCTTAGTGTAACATAGAAGGAATCCTTTTACCCATTTCAATTATATTTTTAGACAAGAATTATTAAATAATTACCGAGATACATGCTTCTCCGTAAAAAGGGAGCACGTCAAAGGTCGAACTGAATAATTTATCGATTACGTCTACGAAGTCGTGAACAAATATCTCTTTCTATCTATATAACGTGTGATGATAATAGAATATACTTGCGATAAAAATATATCGTAAAAAGAGAGAGAGGGGGGGGGGAGAAAGAAAAGAGTCGGCTTTAATCTGAAAATAAAATTTTCTCTCTCTCTCTCTCTCTCTCTTTCTGAAATTAATTTTCATTTTAATGATATCATTAAATCGCTCGAGAATAATTTCTTAAGGAAGTGAACGAACGACATCGTAAGATTTTTTTCTTTTTTTATTTTTTTTTTTTTTTTTTTTTTTTTTTTAATCGTCTTTCCAGTGATGGCCGAAGACGAATCGATATGGTGCTCGTTTATCGGGAAGAGAACGAGGGTGTCATGACGGAATTGGAAACTAGACGAAGAGAACAGAGACGTATATTTCAACAAAATCTTTTAACGGAAGGCCTGCAACTCGAATTAGAACCAAAGGAAAATTCGTTCGACGGTAAAACGTATTTCCTCAAACTACATATACCCTGGAAAATAAAAGTGCAATACGCTGAAGTTATGAATTTGAAATTACCAACGAAAAGGTTTATCACTATATCGGTCAAAGCGTGGGTGAGCGAAAGATACGAATTTATTATTATTACTATTATATATTATTTATTTTCGTCGAGATATTCCATTTTTTTTCTTTGTTTTTTTTTTTTTTTTTTTTTTTTTTTTTTTTTTTTCTTTATGTGCGATCATCGAACGGACAACAGGGTACGGATGGTACGAAAGGTAGGCCCAAAATTTGGGAGAAATGGTTGAAGTGGACCAACTGGATGCAAAAGCTTCACCATTGGGATACCAATCGTTATCCCGAAGAACCAAGTTTCTATGACAGCGTAGATTCTGGCGATCGAGAGGAAAGGTAATAATTGGATAATGTGAACGTTTAAAAGAGAAAAAAAATAAATAAATAAAAATAAATAAATAAATAAAACATTCGATCGACTTCTAATAATCTAATAACGTTATAAGATTCGTCGTGAAGGATCGAGACACCGCATACACGCCAGCACAGAGATCGTTAATAGTTATGCAAATATTGTTACGTACAAGGTACGACGATATGCACGACAAAGTTGGGATTCGTAGACTTTTGGCCGATGGTAGTTATCTCGATTGTTATAATTTGCACGAGGGTCCGTACAACAAGCCCGAGGATAACGGTGAAATTTTAGACAGACACTTGCTTTATTTGATATGGGCTAATCCAAAACAATGGTAAGAAATCAGGATTTAGAAATTAGAAATAGGCATTGTTCGTTGAGAACAATTAATCTACGGATCTTTACGTTTAGGTTTAAGAAACAACCATTGTGGTTGATAAGACGTTACTTTGGCGAGAAAGTAGGACTGTATTTCGCTTGGCTTGGTTTCTATACGGAATCCTTGGTTCCACCAGCTGTCGTTGGTCTTTTATGTTTTATATATGGCTTAGGAAGTATGGAAGGACCGGATAACGTGCCTAGCAAAGAAATATGTGACGACAAGATTGCCGGTATAAATTTGTCATTACGAATAACCCAAATATCAAAAAATAAATCATTTTTTAACATCACGTATATTCCCTTAATCCTTTAGGTAACATAACGTTATGTCCGCTCTGTGACAAAGCTTGTGGTTATCAAAAACTCGGTGACTCCTGTATATTCTCTAAGCTAACGTATCTCTTCGATAATCCTGCGACCGTTTTCTTCGCCATTTTTATGTCATTTTGGGGTAAAACTTAATATTAATTTATGATTATATATATATATATATAAATATATATAAATTGTATTTATTGTAATGTTGTTGTGTTAGCAACGACGTTCTTAGAATTATGGAAACGTCGACAAGCTGTTATAGTCTGGGAATGGGATCTTCAAAGTGCTGAGGATGACGAGGAACCTAGGCCCGAATTTGAATCGTCGGTGAAAACATTTCGCATAAATCCAGTTACGAGAGAACGCGAGCCATATTTACCGGCATGGTCGAAAACTATGAGATTTTGTGCTACCGGTTCCTTCGTATTTTTTATGGTAAAGCCAATGAACGATAATATTCTCTTCTTTTTTTTTTTTTTTCATTTTTTGAAATTGACAACCGACGATATTTGTTCAAATTATTATTATCATTATTTTTTTTTTTTTTAGATATGCGTTGTCCTTGGTGCAGTATTAGGTACGATAATATATCGTATATCTCTAGTTTCCGTATTTTACGGGGGCGGTGGTTCTTTCTTGCAAAAACACGCGAAGATATTCACTTCGATGACAGCAGCCTTGATCAATTTAGTGATAATCATGATACTTACCCGTATATATCATCGATTGGCAAGGTGGATGGTAAACATGGAAAATCCGAGAACCCAAACAGAATACGAGTCGAGTTACACTTTTAAGATATTTCTTTTCGAGTTCGTTAATTTTTATTCCTCGCTTATTTACATCGCGTTCTTCAAGGTACATCTAAAGAATATGATCGTTCTAAAACATTGTATATCTTATATCTAATCATATTTGTTTTCTACTTCTTTGATATTCGTTTTTTCTTTTTCTTTTTTATTTTTTTTTTGTTAATGTCTATCAGGGAAGATTTTTCGTACATCCTGGCGATCAAGATGCAAGATCATCCGAATTCTTTCGCATAAAGAC
Organism: Dolichovespula saxonica; assembly: GCA_911387935.1. Classification (NCBI taxonomy): domain Eukaryota; kingdom Metazoa; phylum Arthropoda; class Insecta; order Hymenoptera; family Vespidae; genus Dolichovespula; species Dolichovespula saxonica. Next base: position 4,657,724 of record OU426994.1, on the reverse strand, counting down.
AGACGTATGTGATCCAGCTGGTTGTCTCTCTGAAGTATGCATTCAGTTAGCTATCATAATGATTGGCAAACAGTGTTTCAATAATTTCGTCGAGATTTTATCTCCAAAATTTGTGAATTGGTGGCGCAAAAGAACTCAAATTGCCGCCACGAAGGATCATGACAGACAATACACCTCCTGGGAAAGGGATTATCAATTACAGGATCCTGGAAGGCTCGCACTTTTTGATGAGTATTTAGAAATGAGTATGTATCTTTCTTTTTCTTTACAATGTCTCTATCGTAATATATAAAATATATTAATATTAAATATATATATATATATATATATATAAATAATTTATTAATAATATTACAATATTATCGCAATATAAGTGAAAATAAATAGTAATTAATATTTTTTTATTATATTACATATATACATATATATAATAAATATATATATATATAAATAATTTATTAATAATATTACAATATTATCGCAATATAAATGAAAATAAATAGTAATTAATATTTTTTATTATATTACATATATACATATATATATAATAAATATATATATATATATATAAATAATTTATTAATAATATTACAATATTATCGCAATATAAATGAAAATAAATAGTAATTAATATTTTTTATTATATTATATATATATATATATAAACATATACAAAATTTGTAGTTCTTCAGTATGGTTTCGTAACTCTCTTCGTAGCAGCGTTTCCATTAGCACCATTATTCGCTTTATTAAATAATATCGCGGAAATAAGATTGGACGCTTATAAAATGGTGAAAGAAGCACGAAGACCTTTAGCAGAAAGAGTGGCAGATATCGGTGCTTGGTATGGTATTCTCCGTGGTGTCACATACGTTGCCGTGGTATCAAACGTACGTTATTTTATGTGAATTAATTTAATATTAAAAAAAAAAAAAAAAAAAAAAAAAAAAAATTGTATTTTTACATAAGTTCGACAATAAGTTTTAGAAATAAAGTCATGCAACGACATAATTTTATCGTAACGATGTACTGTCATATACTAGTACGCTGTCATGTAACTGTTATTACTTTATTACGTAATGACGTGATGTCATATACCGGCATACTGTCAATTTTATAATTTTTACAATTTTAACAGGCATTCGTAATAGCATATACCTCGGACTTCATTCCACGAAGTGTTTACGCATTTGTTTACTCCCCAACGGAAGATTTGGTCGGTTACATTGACAGTTCTCTTTCGGAATTCAATACTTCCGATTATCGTGACGACATGAAGAGTGATGCCAACGAACACCCGGAAACATGCCAATACAGGGGTTACAGAAATGGGCCCGATCACAAACTAGATCCTTACGGACTGAGCCCACAATATTGGCATGTTTTTGCGGCGCGATTAGCATTCGTAGTTGTTTTCGAACATGTCGTAAGTCTCGATGAGGATCGATTTAAAGTATATAATTAATTTGGAATAATAACTCTTGATCATTTTTGTAAAATAGGTCTTTGCGTTGACCGGGATAATGAGTTATGTTATACCGGCTGTACCCCGTGCCTTGGCGACACAATTACAACGAGAACGTTTGCTAGCGCAAGAGGCCAAATACGAGAAGGGCTTGAAGGGTAGAGAGGACGAGGAGGATATTATTTCTGTACTAAGGGAAGCCGGAAGTATAGGCAGACCTGCCGGTGCCCCTGGTAGAACCAGTTGGGCAAGACGTTTCAGTAAATTGAGCGATGGTTTGGATGCCCACGTTGAAGTTGGTTCGAGGGTTCACAGATACAGTGACACTACCACTATGTGGGAGGTCACTTAAAAATTAATTAGACACAATTATTTCCCCTTTTGTTTCTTCTTCTTTTTTAAAATATCATCGATCACGTTCAATCGAAAATCTTATTTGATCGTATCCTGATTACGTATAATTAATACGTTAACACCTGTACATAATATGTATAGTATCACACATTTAAGATCGAAAAAGAGAGCACATCTTTCTTATCAGTATTATTATTATTATTTTTTTCTTTTTATATACACATCGACGCTTTTGTTAAGGTATTATTGCATTTCTATTTTTAAATATAGCATCTATAAATTATAAATGCTTCCATCATATTTTATGATGTTTTCTTGCACTTATATAATACTAAGGAAGTGAACGTTTGCATGTATAACTTCGAAGATATATATATATATATATATATATATATATATATATATATATAGTGTATGTGTGTGTGTATGTGCGTGTATATACAAATAATCAATTTGTCGATCAATATAACTTTTCAATGAATTCGAGAAAATTAATGTTTTCGTGATATTAGATTACGTGTCGACATATACAGTAATATTTTATTTCTTATATTAAATGAATGTATGCGTGTAAAATACTACGGACCAAATATCAATCGACCAATGTTTAGTATAGTTTATACACATTCGCGATCGAATCATCTATCCTCGAATTGTTCAAATTTTACGTAATTATTAGTAGCCAGAACTAATATATATATATATATATATATATATATATATATATATATATATTAGTTTATATTTAATTGTACATGATAATTATACGATCCTATTTAAATCCTAATAATTACGAAATAAAATAAGTGAACTATAAGGGATTTCTCAAGGAAAATATTTTTAATGAAAGATAAAGAAGATATTTTTAAGGAATCGATTGATATATTGAGAAAATAAGTACGTTAGAAAAAAAAATATACTAATTATTTATTGTTAATGAGAACGATGCAAATTCCGTGTCATACTGACACCTACCTAACAAATATGGCGTCGTATTTACAGCCAAGCCGGTCGAACAATTCTATCCGCGCACGCGCAGAACAATCCTTTGACATGTTGTCAATAAATATATTTATTTATCTATTTATATATCATCAAATAATAACATGTAACATAAAGATTTAAGAACATCAACGATCATCGCAAATCTTATTAATTGTAACAATATAGTTTCGGTAAAAATATAGTTTTGTAGATAATATATTGTTCTTTTTTTTTTTTGTTTTTTCTCTTTTTCGAAAAGAAATAAATAAGCAAAACATGGACAATATTTTCCCTATTGACTCGTCTGTTGGTACCTTTATAACAAATTATTATTTTAACATTTCTAACCTAACTTCAAACAACGTAGTGAACAATAAAACAATTAAACGGATACTAGCCATTGTACGACATCGAAACAAATGCGATATCGTTTAAACAAATGTAAAATAATCGAAATAATAGATCATTTCGTAATAAAATTAATCGCTCAAAAATCACGTTTAAATTTTTTTAAATAGAAAAGAGAACTACTGACCCTCTATCGATGACGATAACCACGTATGCAGATGACTTATATACTATAGATAATTATTCATCTAATATCAATATAAAATAATTAATTAATTATGAGTTTATCTTTAATTATCATACACTTGAAAGTATGTATATAAAATTATGAATATATATATATGTATATACTCAATCGTGATACGCAGTCGATTAGACCGAAAGAACATTTCTACGTATTTAATACTTACATTAACCAGTAGATGGCAGTGTTGCAACGAAGGACAAATGCAGTACTCTGGTTTGTACGAAGTGATCGGTGCTTCGCTCTATATTAACTGTCTTTTAAGTAAAAATCATGAACAACACGTTTAAAGTGACGATAATTCGGACTTATTACAATTTTGTTGCATAGTTATACATCATTCAAAATTATCATTCGTTACGTTCATCATTGGATTCGCTTATTGGAAAGAAGGATAATAAAAATAAAGATAAAATATAAATAAATAAATAAATAAATAAATAAATAATTAAAACAAACAACAACAACAACAAACGGAAGAAACAATGTCAACTCGTGATCCTGACAATCTGATGACCATGAACGATGAAAATTTCGATTATTTGTTCAAAATCGTTCTTATCGGTGATTGTGAAACAGGAAAAACATCTGTAGTTCAAAGGTTTAGATCTGGTATTTTCATTGAGAGACAAGGTACCACTATTGGTGTCGACTTCACAATAAAAAATGTCTTGATAGATGGTAAAAAAGTCAAGGTATTGGAAATTAATTTATTCTGAAGATAATATTCTACTGCGTTCTAAATAAAAGTATTGCTTCCTTTCCAATAATATATATATATATATATATATATATATATATATATATATATATATATATATTCTTAATGCGTTATAAAATTCTATAATAAATATATTTTAAAGTGATAACATGAAATAATATGACCTATTCTTTACAGTTACAAATATGGGATACGGCTGGACATGAAAGATTCCGTACGATTACTCAAAGTTATTATAGATCTGCAGATGGTGTAATTATAGGTTTGTATTATACATTGTTATAATATGTATTTAGTTTGTATATATATATATATATATATATATATATATATATATATATATACATATGTTTGTACTATTATTAGATATTTTTAGAAAAATATTTTTTTCAGTCTATGATATAACCAATCGATCTACAATTCTAAGTATACAACGCTGGGTGGAAGAAGTAAGAAGGTACACGTCTTCTCATGTGTTACTCCTTTTAATTGGTAATACTCGAATAATTTTTAATTATATACGTGATAAATAATGATTGATAGTTTCTGATAGAACGTTTTATTACAGGTAACAAATGTGATTTAGAGGATTTGCGTCAAGTTAAAAAAAGTGAAGCAGAAGCGTTATGCAAATATCTTCCAGAAGTTTTACAAGTAATAGAGACGTCAGCCAAAGAGAATACTAATATAGACGCTATTTTTTTCTGTTTGGCATCTGAACTCAAGGTAATTAAAAATTTTAATATCGATTGAAATGATAATTAAATTATAAATATATGATGTATCTCCATCTTTGTATGTTATATAGTTTATCTTCTCGAATATTATTTATCGTCTTTCATTTATTTATTTTTTCAGAGGCGACATGATAATCGCCAAATAAGCGATAATGAGGATGTTATAAAGCTTGGAGTAGGAAAAGAATTATCTTCTTGCACAGGTTGTTCATATAAAATATTTTAAAATATTCATTCTAATAATAGATTGACTGAGATAATTAATATTTCTAACATGCAACAAGAACAAAATTAAGATTATTACACTACACGTTAACATTTGATTATATTAAAGAAAATTCTGATAAGCAAATGCTTCAACGAATTTTATACTTATTACTTATCTTACTTAAATAATAGAGAGATCATGAAATTTCAAATTTTAATAATACCTTGATAAAGTAATAATTAATATGTAAATATAATTTTTTTTATATATATATATATATCTATACTTATTGAACATTCAACGAATGTTATACTTAATACTGTAGTGACCTGAAACAAGTCTTGTATATTATTCAGTGCCTTATCAATATTGTATATATACACATACAAAGTATTTATATATTACACATAAAAGCTTGTGTTCAATATGGGAATAACTTTGAAGAAATAAGAAAAACGAAAAAGTATTAAGTATCTTGCACAATATAGAATTCCTTAAAGAGTAATAGTAGAGTAATTAATTAAAACCAAATTACTTATAGAAGATTATAAATATTTTTGATAGTCTTTTACCTCAGGTTTTAAAAATGAGTCGACCAAAATTTACATATTTATTCATTATTATGCTAGAGTTCAAAGAGTGCTCATGTATATAAATATATAAACATAAACAGCTACATTAGTTTAAATTTGTTTTGATTTGAATTTGAATCTTGGAAGAAAAAAACAAGAAAAATCATGATATCATAAATATATATATATATATATATACATATATACATATATATGAAAACTTTTTATATCCATAGGCATTTCTTTTTGAAACTTATAAAATTTAGTAATGCCTTTTTTGGCCGGAGATCTGTTCATATAGAAAATAAGAATCTCTATCGATTATGAAGTAGCGCACAATAATATATATTATTTTATTATATTGTGTTGATATATATTTTGTTGTTTTTGTGTATTTTGAAGTAGAAATGAAATTGTTATTACGTAAAGTATAAAATCTATAATATAATAAGGATATAATTTTAACTCTTATACCTGTCACAATGATTACAAACGAATAATTATATGCTCTCTAATCCTTTAATTAATTTTTATTTGTTATTTATATTTAATTATTCAATGTTATAAAAAAGAATAAAATAAAATAAAATGTACAAAAGTATGAAGTATACAATATCTTTGTAGAGTAAGATTTTAAATATTAAATCTTCTATGCATTAGATTCTACAATACAAAAGATAGTTTCTCTGTGTAATATTTATTAATTAATAATACATGATTTTCTTTCGTGAAGATACAGCTTGTTTATTATAAATTAAATGTTCTTTATCTACAATTACTAATATATACATATTCGTTATGGAAATATGTTTTCAATAATTTGTATGAATTATACTTATGAAGAGAAAAAAAAATTATATAACGTTTTTTATTTCATTTTTAATACTTGTTCGTGAAATTTTATTGTAATTTTTTAACTACAGGTTAAAAAAGAGGTAGACGAGCATAGTTAGTAAATTTATATAAAAACTCAATGATATTTTTATGATACTTAAAAATATTCAAACAAAATTCATGTTTATAAACATTTTTTTTTTAACATATTATTATAACAACAAGTATATATTATATATTTTGGTATTATGTACTTATAAAGTATAGGAAGTTGTGATCCAAGTCTATTAGCTTTTTATAAGGCACTTTTACAAAAAATATGTATTACATATGACATGCGCAATTGACAAACAAAATATATAGTTTATTTCAGCATGATCAACAATTGTAGTGGAATTGAAAATAACAATGCTATTATTGCAGTTCTTAAGTAATGAATAGTCAACAAAGTTTCTAATACGTATTATACTTAAATATTAGTATCTAAAGGTAACTTAAAACCAAATCATTTCTTTTATATCAAAATTTTCTTTTAATTTTTTCTTTTCACCTTAAGAAATGTAATATTTACAATATATATTTTCATTTAAAATTTATTATTTCAAAATGTACGTTATAATTTCTATTAATATTAAATATGTGGCGTGTTTCCAAAATATTTTCTTCGGTAAATCAAAGTCTTTGCCTTTTTTAGATAGAAATAAATTGATAATCCTGAAGTAATACTTCATAACATTCGAAGCAATTACCAGTAATTACTTCTTATGTATTTACATTATAGATATTTATAAAATGTTTTCTCTAAGGAATTATCTATAACATTTGTATGTTATATATTAAAAAAGATTGGTACAAATCCTTGATAGAAAATACTTGAATATATACACATTGTGCTACAATATATCCCATTGGATAAGCTTCAAGTATTTTATTTAATTTAACCGAATTAACTACGATAGATTACGTTTATTGAAAACTATTGGCTATTTTGTATTTTTCCATAAGTTCTTCGATATTTATCATCTATCTGTAGAAGGTAATAAGTTCCAGGAAACATATTACTGATACTAGTTTTGGGTTCATACGGCGCACTGTGATAATTTTTTTCTCTTAATTCTAATATACTAGTAAAATCTTGCGGAGTTATCTTTTGCCGTGCTTCCAACTGTGATTTAACATAAACTAATGACGAAATAATTTTCATTAAGCTAGATTCGTTTTTCACATCCTTTGTTATAGTTAACGAATACATACTCGAGCATAAGCCTGAACCGTATGAAAATACAGCTACTTTATTGCCTGCTAGTTCATTTATTGGTTTAGATATAAGCAAAGACACTAATCCAGAATAAACGGACGCTGTATACATATTTCCCACTTGATTCGCTAAAAATAAACTGGGTTCTGTTTTCTGCATAAAATCTGATTTGCTCGATGTTACAAACGCCTTTTCAATATCTTTATCAAAATAAGTATTCTCTAACTTGGCGTCATGAAATTTTTCTAACTCTTTGTACTTTTCAGAAACTTCTGCTTTGGATGTATTTAAAAAATCAACGAAAGCTAACCTGGCGAATGATTTTTGTACTAGTTTACAGTAAGGAGAGTGAAATAAGATTGCATCAAAGCTGCTTAGGGTAACAATTTCATCGGGCCTTTTCCCTTTAACCTTTTGACTATACAATTGATAACAACTATCTAAAGCATTGAGGTAGCATTTAATAGATAATTTTCCATCCACATATGGATATTCGGAACGTAAATCGGGCTTATAAAAATCATACGCATGTTGCATATATGACGCACGAAGTCCACGATCCAATACAATTGGAGCGTCTGGACCTATTATCATAGCTATTGCCCCTGCTCCTCCGGTAGGTCTCGCGCTACCAGGAGAATAAACAGCGCTGTCTGCTGCGACGACTAACGCTAATCTTCCATCCCACGCACTGCTTTCTACCCAAGAGATAGCATTGAATAAAGCAGCTGTACCGCCGTAACAAGCGTTAGTACAATCCACACCTTCGATATCTGTACAGCCAAACGGTTCGAACAACTGCATAAGAACAGACTTCACAGATTTGCTCTTATCTATAATCGTTTCCGTTCCCACTTCCAATCTACCAATTTCTTTAGGTTCGATGCTGTACCTATCCAATAATCTATGGACGACCGTTAAACACAAAGAATTTATATCTTCTCTGTCATTACAAAATCCCATCTTGGATTGTCCCAGTCCTATAGTATATTTCCCCGCCGATACACCATCGTAAGCCTCCAAATCTGTTTGATCCACATACTGAGCCGGAAAATAAACTTCAATGGCTTTGATACCGACGTCGTTTGGCCACATCCTGAATTCTTTCAAGAATTATATATCCAAAGTTTAAAATCCTCTCTCTCTCTCTCTTTCAATCTCACTCTCTCACACCCTCTTTCTCTCTCTCTCTCTCTCTCTCTCTCTCTAACTTATATCAAATCTCAAATATAATATAATATTCTTCGACGATATCGCACACTAATACAAAAAGCTCCTTGGTAACAACAAGCCGGTGTTCTTTGGTGGTATTATAAATGGGTGGGGGGAAAAAGAAAATTTCTAGATTTTATTAATTTATTCCTTAGAGTTTTATGTAACACTTGCCAAATGGGACACTTTCTTCTCCAAATCAATCGGCCGGCTTTCGATAGTATATCCTTTTCCCTTCGTAAATATATATCACGATATCACGTTGTCTCAATGTATTCGTTGAATAATCCCCGATGAAGATTATGATATAACTCGACGTACGATAAAATAAAAGAAACCTTTTAGAAGGGGAAAACTATCGTAGATTTTTTTTACTAATGGAGAGTTGACTGACTGACTTGGATTGACTGATTGACTGACTGACTGACTGACTGACTGACTGACTGACTGGCTGGCTGGCTGGCTGGCTACTTGGCTGCTTGCTTGGCTGCTTGGCTGGGACGAAGAATTTAGGTTAGAAGTGAAACTTTGACTATAAATGAAAATGCACAACAGTCGGTCGTTGGCACGAGTCTTTCTTTAACCGTGCCGTTATGAAGAAGTGTACGATTGCTCACCGAATCGATATTCCGTCGTACATGCGAACGATAGTCGATTGGATACGACAGCGTCGTCACCGAGTTCGAACAGAGCTCTCGTACCTCTACGAAATTTCACGAGGGAATGCGGCTCTCCAATAACGATTTCGCGATTATGTTCTTTTCGTTGAAGGCCACGCGGTCGACCGACCGACCGATCGAACGATCGACCATTCGAAGTGGGGCGAACTCCAACCCATCTCTATTTTGTTTCTCTCTTTTTTTTCGTTCTTTTCTCTCTCTCTCTCTCTCTCTCTCTCTTTTTTTCTTTCTTTCTCGCCTCTCCCTTTTGTTAACACCCGTTTTTCTCGTATTTTATTTTTTTTATTTTTTTTTTTTTTTTTTTTTTACTCTTTACGTCTCACACTCTCCAACGGGTGAAAACATTTTACGCGCGTTTTCGAACGATTCGATCGAGTTGACAACCACGTGACCTCTTCTATATATATATATATATATATATATATGGAGACACACACACACACACACGCATACATTACATACGTACGTAGATACATACATACATATATCTATGTCCGCGCTATCTCTTTTCTATCTCCTTCTCTTTCTCTCTTGTGAAATAGTCGATTTACATTGGCACATGACTTTAATCGTTTATGCAATAAGCACGACGATTAGAAATCTTCCGTCTCTAACTAAATTATCTACTTTCATATTCGTTCTTTTGTTGTCGATGAATTTTCGATCGTGACCGAAAAGAAAAAAAAAAAAAAAAAAATATAAATAAAATTTAACGTTGAAAATACGATTACAGAGTAATGAAAAAGAACTAACGAATTTTCACGATCGTTTGAAATCCGTTATACCGTTTGAAATGTTAAGGGAATATATTACGACTGTTACTCCTTCGTAAGCGCAAATTTATCTGATCAGAATTAAATTGGGCCATATTTTTTGCTTTTTTTTTTTTTCGATTCGTCGATAACTCATATAGGCTTATATTAAAATTCAGTAGAAGTTTTCCTGTTTTTTCACGTCGAAAAATTTAAACGATAACGTGATAAATAAATATGAGAACCGATAAAATGCTTGTACGTATATATATATATATATATATATATATATATATATATATATATATATATATATATATTTTTTTTTTTTCTTCCTCTTTATTCTAAAATTTATTTCGATAATTATTAATCGTTAATTAGATTAATTATTGTGTGTGTGTGTGCGTGTGTGTGTGTGCGCGCGCGCACTTGCGCACGTGTACGAATTGGGTGTGTATATTAATAATAAATATATGCGTGAACTTTGAAAAGTAACATGAAATATTTACAATTTCTAAGGTCACGTGTATGTTTAAGAATAAATGTATTTACATTTACTTTTCATATATACGGAGAAACATATAAATTATTCATTATGTGGAATTATGTAAATACATACAGGCCATTCTATATGCCAAGAACTTCTATAACGAAGCGTTTGAAATATTTTCTTTATATTTTCTTTTTTCTTTTTTTTTTTTTAACTTATACTATGTTATATATATATATATATATATATATATATATATATATATATATAATAAGGATTATAATTTAAACAATCTAATAGCGTTAATACCATCGTGAAATAATTTATGTGTTATAAATATATAATTGACCTTGTAAACATGTAGCCATTTATTTTCTCGATCATTCCGACCACACGATATACATCGATGATTCCTTCTTAATCGTACCAAATATATATTTTCAAAATAAAAATAAAGAAAAAAAAAATAGTCGAATAGATCAGGACTAATCGTCATACGTCGTATTTATTCTCATTTTCGTGAGCATATATTATCTTTAAACATTTCTTATCAATTGTACTTAAAAGATAATCTACTAATAGATTAATGACAAATATCGTACGACGAATCGTAAGTCAAGGATATTTATGTATACCTAATAATAAGAAAACGTTCGTAAATATATCCGAGAGCTTTCAAATATTACGTGAATATTAATAAACGTAATTATGGCCTTGATATGTATTTGTATGCGTATGGGTATGCATAATAGAAATATCACGAAACCGCGGTTTCGGTATCGTAAAAAATTACTCTCGAAACGAAGTCGATCGAAAATAACGTGTTGGAAAAAATTGTGAAGGAACAAAAGACAAATGTAAGAAAAAAAAAAAGAAAAAAAATTATTCAAAGGGAGTCATAAATTTTCAAATAAAATTCAATTAGAGTTTCGTACATTGTTAGGAAGAGTAAAAAAAAAAAAAAGAAAAAACAAATGAGATTTCGAATATGAAAAAAATGAAAAAAAAAAAGAAAAATAGCTTAAAATCGTCCAACAAATCATCTCTAATAATTAGATTATCTCTTCTATTAATTTATATCACATTTCTATCGTGGAATCTCAAAATGTACGTGCGCGCGCGTGTGTTGTGTACGAGTGTTTAATTGTTCGCTTGTGTAGCACCGTTTAAACGATCCTGACGATACATAGAAGAACAGTCATTCAAATTTCGCGCTAGTTTTTAAATAAAATTGCACTATTCAATGTTCATTTCGTTTGTATTTTTTTCTTTTTTTTTTTTTTTCTTTGCCATTACATTTTTCATCGATCATAGAAGTAAACGTTGAAATTTTTTTTTCTTTTTTTCTTTTCCTTTTTCGTTCCTTTGTAACTCGCTCGCAGTAGTGGCAAATACATTACCCGTGATTGTCGAATACAAAAAAAATTTTTTTTTTTTTTATTTAATTCTGATCCTTTTTGAAAGGTCAAAAAGAAAAAGGTCAGCGATGATACATACAAAACGTATTGAAAAAAGTAACGTCCGTTGGATAACTCGCGACGCAACTTTAACGCAAATTTGAAATTAATACGTAGCTTTTCGGAATATTTCTATTTTTGTTCGACGCGTATCTAGTTAACGGTTGATAAAAATAATCGGCATGTCATCTTTCCTTTTTTCTTTTGTATTTAAAAAAAAAAAAAAAAAAAAAAAAAAAATTAAAAATACGGACAATCGCGAAAGTACGTTTGTTCTTTCTTTTTTTTTTTTTTGTTTATTACTTTTTTTGTTAACGTTTTAAACCAATCAGCACCGTCGTCATTAAACGTATCCGTACATGCACATTCGTCATACAAAATGCGTTACACATTTTCTAAAAATATATTTCGTTAACGATGCGTTAACGATATGTAATTATATAATAATGGCTGTGTGTGTGTGTGTGTGTGTGTGTGTGTGTGTGCCAACGTATACATACGTATATATACGAATATATACCATATCGAACAAGGAAAAAAAGACGAGGAAAAAAGAAGAATTAAAAAAAAAAAAGTATAAAGAAGCGAGATACACACAACTAGGGTGTTGATATTATAAGATTTACGAGAATGCGCGTTATAATTTCATATATAATTTACTATGGATATACATATAATCGTAAAGTATTATAATGATATAATGATCATGGTTTAATTATTATTATTATTATTATTATTATTATTATTATTATTATTATTATTATTATTATTATTATTATTACAACATGTCTACAAGTAGCGGCGGCAGCTTTGTTTTCGTCTGGCACGGCAAAATATAATTTGTTTTCTTCTACCTATTCTTTTTCTTCTTTTTTTTTATTAATCTTTTTTCATTAATTAATTAATTTATTATTATTATTATTATTATTATTATTATTATTATTATTAATATTATTATTATTATTATTATTCATCCCTCTCGCTTTCACGCATACGCACACACGTTCATACATATACATGTACTCACTGACACTCATCGTACATACATAAAACAACACTTATCCACTTTTATTCTCTTCGACAAACCTCAAATAAACCCGAAATAAACCTAAGCGATCATTTCGTTCGAATTATTCCACGAATAAATTTTAACCGCATCGATCACCATATAAAGTGATTCTCATTCTCGTCCGCTTCACCACAAAATTCTATGAATAATCGATTAACATTACAAGCATATTCGCAATAAAGATGCACACAGTAATCGATATACATACTTCTCTTCTTCTTCTTCTTCTTCTTATTATTATTATTATTCTTATTCCTATTCCTTATTTATTCGCTTTCAATGATCTAAACGAACCGTTACGAGATTTATAACATCGAAATTTATCAAAATCATTAATCTCGTCTATTTTAATTAAATCGTCATCGATCCTTCTTTACTTCTTTTATTTATTTATTTACTTATTTATTTACTTACTTAATTACTTACTTACTTACTTACTTATTTATTTATTTATTTACTCGCACATCGACATTGAATAATCGTTTAAGTACGATTTATTAGAAATGAAATATAAAAAGAACAAATTTTACTACACAATCGTTATCATTATCATCATCATCATCATTATCATTTTCATCATTAGTATCATCTTCATCATCATCATCATCATCATCATCATCATCATCATCATCATAATCATCATCATCATCATCATTATCATCATCCTAATCATCATTATCATAATTGAAACTTTTATCGTCAATATTTGAATAAAATAAAAGAAAGAAAAAGACTTGGAAAAAAGAAAAAATAATCGATAGGTAGGAGACACGTTTCGAAGTTGGTAACAATTAAAAGTAAAAGATCGACGTTAAAAGAAAAAAGAAATTAATTAATTCGAAAAAATGGTGCTTTATGCATATTTATACGGCATATTAATATATTCTCAAATCTTTCCATGATATCACGACTCCAATAACACATACACACATACACACATACATACATACACACATACATACATACATACATACAAACATACAAACATACATACATACATATACATTATACATACTTAATTATTATATAATATTCCTTCGTCTAATACTTCTGAAATTTTATAAATAAAGAATTATAAAAAAAGGACAAGAAATAATAATAATAATAATAATAATAGTAACAATAATAATTATAATAATAATAATAATAATGATATAATTATAATAATAACAATAATAATAATCCTCGTCATCATTATCATAGTCGCGTTATAATCAATAGATGAACTTGTTACTTACGGGAGTAATAAAAAAAAATAAAAAAATAATAAAAATACAAAAATACAAAAAATAAAAGAAACTAAAAAATAAACAAAAAAAGAAAAGAAAAGAAATTTGTTGACCAAAATCGAAGTTATTTAAACGTGATCCTAATAAACTTTTATATTTCAGCGCTCGCTCTGTTTCACGGTGTTATTACGATCCACGTATAATACTTATAAATTATTGAACTGTGACAAGACTTTACCTTCGACCGTTTTTTTAAACATTTTTTCTTTCGCTCTCTCTCTCTCTCTCTCTCTCTCTCTCTCTCTCTCTCTCTCTCTCTCTCTCTATCTATCTCTATCTCCTATATATTTATTTTATTTTATTTTTTTTTTTATTTTTTCCCCTATAATAATTGCGCCACGATACGGCACACGCTCGGAGCCGATCAATTAGCTAGAAAAACGCGTACAAAATAGGAATGTAGCACGTGGTTCTCACGAGACGAAAGAAATTCAGTTTTATGTTTTTCCTTTTTCTTCTTTTTTCTTTTTTTTTTTCTTCTCCTCCCTCCCCGCTCTCAACTCTTTTTCCCGTCATTTCAAATTGTGACCTTTTGCGTTATATTATTTTATCACTATCATTAATATTATTATTATTATTAATAGTATTATTATTATTATTATTATTTATTATTTATTATTATTATTATTATTATTATAATTATTATTACGACGAATCGGGAAACCACTTGCCGGCGTTATTATTTTTATAAAATGTTTACTCTCCTTCGTCCTTGGCACAGAAGTTCAACCCAATTAGCATATTTTTTTTACTCCCTTCCTCCATCTCTCCCACGTCCTCTCTCTCTCTCTCTCTCTTTCGCGTGCACGTTCTCTTTATCTTTTTCTTTTTGTTTTTTTTTTTGCCTAAGCGTTAAATGTTAATAGATTTGGATAGGTTCTAAACGGTAAAACAACCGACAAATATAGTAACCATTTAACATTATATCGATAATTTAAATTACACAAGGTCATCGAAAATGCAGCTTCCTTTCACCTTAATCAACACTAAACCCCCCTCTCCCCTCCCCTAACCCACCCCCCCATCCTACCCCGTCCGACCTATTCCGCACAAATAACTAAATTTACAACTCGATAATCTTACGCAAACTTCTACGAGGATATATTTGTTTTCAAATATTTGTGATGTAAATTGGGTATATATATATATATATATATATATATATATATATATATATTATTTATAGAACATACGGAAGTAAATTGTTTTGATAAAAGGAGAAAAAAGAGAGAGAGAGAGTGAGTGAGAGAGAAAATAAAAATGTAAGACGAGGTAGAAGACAACACGAAAAAAATGTATGCGCGTTATTCCGTAATTGTTTCTCTCTTTTTTCCTTTTTCTTTTCTTTTTTTCCTTTTAAATACAATCGACGATCATCACGATTAACGACGATATCAATGAACGATATGATAATAATCGAGGAACTTACTCGACAGATAAACGAACTCGATTACTACGAAAAGAGCCTCTAACTGACGATGCTGTTGCTGTTGTTGCTGTTGCTGCTATTCGAGTTAAAAAGCGCGATTCTTTTTTTGTTGACGACGCGTACGTAAGTAAATAATAAATACATACATACATACGTACGTACATATATACGTACAATGATGTACGTATATATATATATATGTATGTGTAGATACATATATACGTACAAACGTCATATGTTTATATCTATTTAAAGAACGTATCCACTTTTTGAAATCTTCTTTCATTCGTTCCTTTTTTTCTCTCCTCTTCTTCTTTTTCTTTTGTGTACAAGAGTAAACGCGCGAAATTTTGAATTTAATCGTAATCCCATGCTCCAGAAAGAGAGAGAGAGAGAGCTTCTATTTTATTTTTAGTTTAATTTACTTTTAAATTTTAATTTTTAATATTTTCTTTACTTTCGAATTGTTACTTGTTCCATCTTAAAATCTTTCGAAATATCCAATTTAATTCGACAAACGAGATTTATTCAACTTTTGATAGCCTCCATCGTGACACAGGAAAAGAATACAAATGCGGGGAATGAATACCGTGATAAATTTGTGACGATAATGAACTCTCTTATCTTTTCTTTCTTTCTTTCTTTTTTTTTCTTTTTTCTTTTAAGACAATTAGCTCATTGATCATTTACTATGACGTCAATATTCGGGCATGAACTTCTCTTTGCATTATTTATATATAAATATATATATATATATATATATATATATATATATATATATATACATATATATATATATATATATATATATATATATATATTATATTATATATTATATATATATATTTCTTTTTTATTCGCACGCGTTAGTATAAATGTATATGTGTATATATATATATTTGTATATATATATATATATATATATGTATATGTATATATATAAGTGTATGTGTATATATATGTATGTATATGGGTATATACATGTGTATGTATATATATATATATAGCATTGCCTTTTTCTAAAATCAACTTTTTTGTATATTCACACCTGGTTACCTACTTTCGATATGCAAACAATTTTCTTTTATTTGATCATCGAGCATATATAGCACGCTCTCTCTCTCTCTCTCTCTCTCTCTCTCTCTCTCTCTTTTTCTCACGCTTTCTCTCTCTATCTCCCTCTCTTTCTTTTTCTCACGCTTTCTCTCTCTCTCTCTCTTTCTTTCACTCACTCACTCTCTCTCTCTCTCTCTCTCTCTCTCTATTTCTCTCTCGCTCCCTCTTTCTCTCTTTCTAATGGTCGCCATTTACGAAAGAAATGCTAATTGGAGATTGGCTGTTACGAAAACCGCGCGTGATAGGTTACGATTACATCGTGAATATATAATACGTAAAAAAAATCTTGTATCGAATATCATTTTTTTTTAATTTGCTTTATTCGTCCTTTGCTTATGCTGCTCCATTTTTTTTTTAATCTTAACTTTCATCTATCGGACATTGTGCGATATTGAAGATGTCATTAATTTCATGATTACGTTGTCTTGTATTCTCACTCAAGCTTCATCATCATCATCATCATCATCATCATCATCATCATCATCATCATCATCATCATCATCATCATCATCATCATCATCATCATCATCATCATCGTCATTATTATTATTATCATTATTATTATTTATTATCATTAATTATTATTTATGATTATTTATTATTATTATTTTGTTTGTTCAATTTCGAAGCACAAAAAACATGCTAAAGTGATTTTGTTTCGTTTAGACAGATATTTTTCGCGTTTTTGAAATCAAATAAAACTTTTTTCTCTTTTTTTTTCTCATTTTCTTTTTTTGTTTCTCATTTTACTTTATTTCTTTCGAAGTACCGATTTTGATTCGCGTCGTTATTAATACGCGCTAAAAAATAATAAATATAAAACATACCTACGAACGAAATATATTTGCTACAATAATTCTTAAAAAAGAAATAAAAAAATAAAAAATAAAAATAAAGAACGAACATCGTAATACACGTTATATATAAACAATGTAAATACTTCAATATTTATTATTATATTATAGTGTAAATATATTTATTATTTATGATCGCAGTAGCCCAAAAAAACGATCAAATTTACAACGGTTTCTTTTCTTAAAAAAAAAAAAAAAAAAAAAAAAAGAAAAAAGAAAAGGAATGACCGTCGTTACTCGGAAAACTAAAATATGCGAGCAGATGCAGAGACAGAAAGAAAAAAATAAGGTAAAAATAAAGATTAAAATTAAAAAAAAAAAAAAAGAGAGAGAGAGAAGAAAATCGTTTTACTTAACCTCAAAACGCATATATGTATTATCCAGTCTAATTTGACATTAAAAATATGCACGATACAATTGAGGCTCGATTTGAGATTAAAGCACCATGCCACACACGACGGTGTTGTACGATTAATTTGACGAGATTAAGCAATTGTATTATTTTGTTGTCGATTTTTTTGTTTGTTTTTGTTTTCTTTTCCTTTTGATATCGCGAATCACACCATACCTCTATATTTTATGTGGGCATGATCGTTATAGCATATGTACGTATACATTTTTATACAATTTCATTTCCATCCTTGGGAAAAAGAATCTTTGTGGTCGAAGAAAAATAAAAAAAAAAAAAAAAAGAAAAAGAAAATAAAGAATCTTTCGTAAAATCGCTCTGCACCAATATCGAAAGCCTTTTTCCAAATTCTTTCTAAACACGTCAGTCTGTGAAATAAAATGATTATATTTAATATTCAAAGTGTACTTTCTCCAAATTCTCTTTGTAAAAAGTTTTGGGGAAAAAATAAAGAACAAAAAAAAAAAAAAAGAAAGAAAAAAAAAACAGAAAAAAGAAAAATAATAATATAAAAGAGAGAGAGAGAGAAAGAGAGAGAAAAGAAAAAGAAAGAAATAATAAAGGAATCGAAATCTTTGGAATTCAATATGAAAATGTCGGTAGAGAAGTTTCATTTAAATGACTCTTTATCCAAGATCTATGCGATTCGATCTTAATTTTAACCATATTTATGGATATATATATATATATATATATATATATATATATATATATATCATTTCTTTTACAATACTTCATGTAAGCGATTAATAAAGATATATATATATATATATATATATATATATATATATATATATATATATATATATCATTTGGGCTAATGTTATAAAGTTTCACATGAGGATTATTCATGAGAAAATGATGTTTGTTGTTTTTATGCGTGTGTATATGTGATGTTCGATCGAGTTCATTATGAATCCCTTTGTGAATTTCTGTAATAAAATAAATTCATTGGCTGTGATGAAAAATGTTATGATCTCTCATCGCCACTGTGTATACAGGAACACCATTGTACGATTTGGAAAGAAGCAGCACCTCACTAACTGTGCCTTCTCCAGATTTCTGTTTTTTTTTCTCTTTTATTCTTTATTTTTTATTTTTTTTTTTCATGTTATTAGAACAGGCCCTTCTTCTTGTTTTTCTTGTCCTTCCCATCCACAGCCCTGAAAGAAAAATTTAAATGTTAAGGAAATATTAATCTGTGAATTATATGTATTTCGTTATGCAACTCTGATAGGCATTGTTTATTTATTTCAAGTATGATCCAGATTTGAAGATTTTGCTGTATGATTATCGTCGACAGTATATAAATCATACACGTGCGACATTATTTAATTTTTTTCTTTCTTTCTTTTTTCTTTGTTCTAGCAAAATACCGATCGATGCACCTCAAAATTTATTCTAACCGATTTTATTGAATATCTATCATGGTATATTAATTGTTCCTTCAAAAATGTCTTTGCCATCAATGAAAATATTTTTACTTGAGACAAGCAACAATTAACGTATTGATACAATCATTTGCAAAATCTAAACATGCTGAGATCATGCTTCATCGACTATTACATGGGCCATTTCCCAAAAGGCACGTATATATTAATTGTGTATGTCATGTTTTATGTGTATGTGTGTATATATATACACAAACACATATACACACACATATGTATATATTACATCATGATATTAATAGTGACTTTATAGTGTACAAAATATCAATTTAATTAATTATGATATCATTTCAAATATTTTATCGATGCGTAAGAATTATACAATATTAGAAATGCATATAATCCATAGAAATAGATTAATGATGTATTTAATGTATGTACTTTTGTATGTATGTATATATGTTTGTACATTTGTATGTATTTTTATATAATGAAATCAAACTTTCAAGGTTCAGGTCAAAATTTAATACATATCTGTAGGAGTATAAATTACACACATACACACACATGCATACATATGTATACATATACATATATATATATATATATATATTATATATTATATATATATATAAAATAATAAAAAAGAGACTGTGTCTTTTAATATGAAACAAAAATTATAAGCCAGGTTTAATTTTCGAACAAACATTAATAATCTGGGAACACAACAATAGTAATGCATATTAGAATATGGCTGGTAGCATTTCTCATGTTGCTCACACAAAAAAAGGCTAAAAGAAATGAGGGTGAAAATTGTTAGTAAATATCTTAAGAAAGCATTACTTTTTATTTGCGAAACAAGTTTTAACGGTGAAATTAACAATGTATTTTATCATTTTCTTTTTTTCTATTTTGCGTAATTATTTGCAGCATGTATTCACCTCTGCCAAGCTGTCTCTCAGACGATTAGAAAAAAAAAAAAAATTGCTTCACAATGTAACAAGCATTTAAAGCAAATTTCGAAGTACAATCCAATGAAAAAAAAAAAAAAAAAAAAAAAAAAAAAATACTTGATGCACGAAAATAGGACAGCTTGCTCAGAGTTTACAACTCTTTGTTATTTTAAGAATCATGTGAAAAATTATCTACGAACAAAAATGTTTTCTTTTTTTTTCCTTTGATTTTTTTTTTTGTTTTTTTTTTTTTTTTTTTTTTTTTTTTTTAAAGTAGAAAATGGTTATCACTGGAAGTACAAAGCTCTCTCTCTCTCATACATTTCTTGTGTATCAAATATTGTGCCAAAAATACACAGTTATATTCTTAAATCTAAACATGATAATTCGTACAATTAATGTAATATCTGTTTAATCAATGAAATTTCCTTCGTATAATAATTTTTTTCGAACACGACGATAATTTTTTTTTTTTTTTTTTTTTTTTTTTCTTTGCAATAGGATAATAACATTTTTAACAGTTATTGTATGTATTACGATATATAGCAACCATGTAACACATTAAACGCACAGTACAATGGAGATTATGCAGTTTATGCGACTTCTCTCTTTTGCAACTAAAACTAAAATGAGCACTAAATAACGTTCGATTATTTATCAGTCTGTCTCTCGGTAAGTTATGTTAATTGAATTGTAGTCGACTTGAGGATAATTTTTATAAAAATGTTCATTTTAAGGCGATTCTAATTGTTATTTCATCAAACGAACAAAAAAAAAAAAAAGAGAGCAATATATATATATATATATATATCTGTCTATCTATCTAACTGTCTATATATCCATATATCGTCATATTTAATTTTAACGTTTAACATATGAAATTGTGCAAAAAGAAATAAAGTGATATAAGATATAACCTGGCACATACACATCTGACTTTTAAGTTGTGTTCGATATAAACCACTCAGTCGAATATATATATATATATATATAGTTGAATATATATTCATTGTCATAGTGAAAATGTGTTAAATGATATGTGTCAGGTATGTAAAATTAAAAATGAATGACATAAGAGTAATTCATAGTTTGATTTAATTTAGCTTAGTTCGCCCGCATCATTAGGGATGGATAATCTGACTAATCGTTATTATACTTCTTTTTTTTTTCTGTGTTGTATCTTTTTTTTTTTTTTTGTTTTGTTTTGTTTAATCAGGATGCTGTATGACAAGCTGTATCTGTGTGGGGCTCTCTTGAGGTGATTTGAAACTGGTATGACGGCGAAGAAGACTTCCTATCCCTCGGGAACCCCTCAACGTACCCCCTCCACCTCCAGATCCCTCGGACGACATCGATCCCGTCCTAAATTAAGGACACCCCGATATCGTATACACACAACAAACAGACAAGCGCAGGCATGACATAACATTCATCTGGAAAGCTTTTTTAGGTACGAATTTGTGTATTTATATATAACTTTTAAGTTACTATTTGTTGCATACAGGTATATTGAACTCTAAGATAGATATAAATTCAATATATAAAAAATCTGCTTATCTAAAAGTACCTATTTAACACACGTTAAAAAAAAAAATAATTCGATAATAAAAGGAAGGAAAAGAAAAGAAGAAGAGAAGGAGGAGGAGGAAGAGGAGGAGGAGGAGGAGGAGGAGGAGGAAGAAGAAGAAAAAAAAAAGAAAAAGAAAAAGATCATTGCTGTAAAGTCATAAGCAGGGCACTTCTTTTTAAGTG